>JANIHY010000210.1:79705647-79722181 GCA_027479065.1 Erythroxylum brevipes
AATCTCAACCAAACAGGTTTTCATTTTTTTAAGCAAAAAAACAGAAATCAGAAACAGGAAACAGAAACTAAAAACAACAACAGAAAAACAGAAGTAGAACCAAACGAACCCTAATCATACACCTTTTAAGCATTTACTAATATGTTAGATTAGACTCTTTCTTAAATAATATCTTTTTACAAATTTTCATTATCAAATATATATATATATAGGAATACAAGATATTTTCTTTTAACCTTAAAAGATCTATAGATAAGAAAATAAGAAAGATTGGCTTGAAATTAATTTAGACGGGATAAATTTCTTTTTCTGAAAAATTAAATACACGATTAATTAAGAAAAAGAAGAGAAAGAGAAGTAAATTTATGCAAATGGAACGGTAATGCCGTCCGATCCGAGTCACTTGCAAGCTGGCTGACCTACTGTTTACATTCCATAATCTTCCCTTTCTAATATGTCCCATTGATGCGCGCTTTCCTATGTTAGTTAGATTATATTGTATGTGTATGTATATATAGAGTCTCACCTATTATTTCTCCTACCTCACGAAACCATGTCGTGCTTGATCTCATATTTTCTTTTCATTCTAGCCATTGCATCGGTCTCCGTTTCTCGTGTTTGTAGTTTCAACAAGCATGCAGAAGTACCTGAAGAAGGGTTCAGCGTAGAAATATTCCCTCGAGATTCCCCAAAGTCTCCATTGTATAACCCCAAAGAAACTCCCTATCAACGCTTGGCTAGGGCATTTCGTCAATCCGACGAACGTGCCAATTATCATTTTTCCAGGAATTCTGTCTCTTCAAATGGTCCCACATCAGGAATGATCTTTGCTTCAGGAGCCTACCTAATGCGGATTTCAGTTGGCACTCCGCCTTTCCAAATATTAGCCTTTGCTGATACCGGTAGTGATCTTATATGGACACAGTGCCTGCCTTGCGTCGTATGCTCCCCGGAAGCAAATCCCTTGTTTGATCCAACAAAGTCCACAACATATACATACCTCCCTTGTCAAAACAATGCATGTCCTTTATTGCCAGCGTATGCATGTTCAGCTAAAAATGTGTGTCTATACGGATATAGCTATCAAGATCAGTCCTATACTGTTGGAAATATGGGTACTGATACTCTAACTTTAGCTTCCACAACTGGTCGTCCAGTTTCATTCCCTGCAGGAATATTTGGGTGTGGAAGGAATAACACAGGAGTGTGGTATAGTAACCTGGTCTCAGGTTTTGTTGGGCTTGGAGGTGGACCACTGTCTCTGGTTCGGCAGATGGAAGTTTCCATTGGTGGCAAGTTCTCGCATTGCTTGTTGCCATTGCTAAATAAGGAATCAGGCACGCTGAACTTTGGCAGGGATGCTACAGTATCAGGACCAGGAGTCTTTACCACACCAATAATACCTGGTGATAAACCAACCTTCTACTATCTCAACCTTCTTGCGATTAGTGTGGATAATACTAAAATAAACTATCCACCTTCAAATAGGGCTGGATTATCCCCAGAAGCCAACATCTTCATTGACTCTGGCACCACTTATACATTAGTCCCTCAAGACATCTTCACGAAATTGAGTTTAGAAATTGACAAAGTGACTAATGGAAAGCGAACCCGTGACCCTAATGGATATCTTCCACTGTGCTACAATGCTAGGACCTTGATCAATTTGCCTAAAATCACTGCACATTTCAAGGGTGGTGCAGATGTGCAGCTGAATCTCGCTACGACCTTCATTCAGGTCGCAGATGGTGTGATATGCCTTACTTTCAAACCTAGTAATCCTCTATACGGTGGAATTTTCGATAATCTCGCACAGGCTAACTTGCTAATTGGCCTTAATCTCGTCGAAGGGACCGTGTCCTTCAAGCAAACCGACTGCTCTAAGATCTAAGCTTTGTAGTTATTGTTATTTTTTAAATATTCTTTTACTTCGTATATGTCTTTTCCACATTTGCTCATTTTATGTATTAATTTAATAAAGACGTATTATGTATTGAAATGTAAGGAAATAAAATTTATTGAAATGTATTATTCACAAAATATTTGAAGATTGTATAATAAATTATCATAAAGATTTCATTTTAGAGAAAAAAATTAATTATTTTAATTGATATTATTTAATTGAATCCTTAAATTTATGTTGGATATTAGCCCTCTATTATAATAATTAATATTTTAACCATATATTTGAAAATGGAGACATTCAAAGTACTCAATTTTAATTCATTACAATGAGGACCCGAGCTTCCTACTTAAAGGGCTCTTAAAAGGACATGTACTGTTTATAACAGTTTTGTTCAGTTGATGAGAATTAAATAGGATGAAGTTGCATATTTGGGATGTATATCAGTAGAACTCTTGGAAGATTGTCTGTCTCTGTTCCCAAGATGCAATGCTCCACGAACGTACGATCAAAATAGATAAAGAAGAAGTACAACTGCTTTTTTTTAATGATTAAACGGAGAAAAACAAGACAAATTACGTGACTGATATGGAGATGCTAATTCCAGCCATATCCTTTAAAAGAATCGAGATGTATCCTATAGGTACAAAAGTGGTCACCTTAGTCCGAAATTTACAGCAAAGTTAGTGAGTCAATTGGCACACTTATTTTCTTCTTTGTAAGTATGTCGAAATAAAACTACCTAGTTGCGAGTGAATAACTCGTGACGTCCATGACTATAGGATTGAGCAATGTTGTTCGTTTAGGAAAGTTAGACAGGATGTTCATCATCACTAAGGAATCCAATTCTAATTTCATTCTACGATATCCAAGATCTCAAGCCAAGTTCAGATCGGAAAAAAACTTCCCAGAGTTCAGTAAAGATAGAGGAACACTAGCTAAGGTTCTGCACAAAGCCTCCAAGCCAAGCACCTGAGCTATCACGACTAAAGAGGATGAGCTTTTGCACGCCCCGTCTATATTCAATATTACCCAACCATGGGTGGGTTTACACCAGCTAATAAATTGCTCACATCGAGGTCTATAGCCAAGATATGCTCTGTCTTGCCAGGTCGAAGCTTTGTGAATCCGGTGAACATATTCTAGAACAAAATAAGCAGGAGAAACTGGCCAGGAGAACTAGGCATCAAAGAGGGTCATATTCTTCTAGGACTATAGAAACCAACAAGCGGTACCAAAGATAAGTGACCAATCAAGACCAAAAACTTTATGATGCTTTTGAAGATTCAGATTGAGCCAATCATGAGAGTTTAGAGTAAAAAAGTCAAGAGAGACAGCTTGCAGAGGGATTGTAAGCCACAAACTAGGTGCTCTGGGGCAATCACGCATAACATGTAATGAGGACTTTTCTATTCGGCAATGATAGCACTCAATATTAGTAGTTGGATGTTTGAAAAAACGTTGTTGATTAGAGAGCAAACGGTCTTGTGCGAGGAGCCAAAAAATGAGCGAATTCATTGAGGGTCATTCCAATGTCATACTGTCTTCCTAAAGCCACTAGAATAACAGTTAGTGTGCTCCATAATCATAGAATACACCTTTACAATAGTGAACTAACTAGTGCCCAATATTTCCCAGATCAATTTATCAGGACCTAGGTAAGGCTTGGGAGGAAAAATGCCCGCAATGTACATGCAAATAGAAGAAGTAAGCAGAGTTTGGAACTCATCCCAAAGCCAGTTACCTATATTATCCACTTAGTATTGAATTTGTAGATCAAAGGCTAATTGAGGAATAGAAAAATTTGCATGGGATATTAGAGGGCTCAAATCCTCAACCTAAGAATCCAGCCAAAAATAAGTCGTAGAACCATCACAGATCAACTGTTTTATGTCTTAAATCACGTTATGCTAAATAGCTTTGATGCTCTTCCAAATCATCGAGTCATCAATAACATTGATGGAAGTTGGTATGTTGTTGGCATCAAAATTATATTTAGCAGAAAGCATTTGCACCCATAATGCTTTCGGCTTTGAAATCAGTGCCCAACCTAGCTTAGTGACTAAGGCATCATTAGTTTCTCTAATTTTGCGAATGTCAAGACCCCCCGTCTCTTTAGGTTGGCAGACTTTATCCCAATGGACTAGGTGAATCTTTCTGTTGCCATAGGAAGAACCCCACAAAAAATTTTGCATGATTTTTTCCAAGTCATTGCAAAGGCTTCGAGGAAGAGCAAATATCATTGGTTGAATCAATGTGGTTTATCCTGCAAACGATAAAAGATTTTCAGTCCATCCCAAAAGGCGTTGTTGAACCTTGCCAATTATATATTAGCACATTCTTTTATAGACTCTCTCATGCAACTTCAAGATAGCGTCCTAAGTCTGTCGTCTATTTAAAGCCCAATTCTCTGCTCAAAAGACATACTATTAAATGGCGGACATTCTTGGAATAAAAACAGTAGGATTTGTCTTGACTGACTTGTTGTCTTGGTGTTGCACAAAACATATTCAAGATGTCTCAAATGTCATAAACTTGGTCGATTGAGGCTTTTGAAAACAAAATGAGATTGCCAGCAAAAAAACATGTGCAATAAAGGAGGACCTCGTCTGCTTAATGTAATAGGCTTCCATCTTCCTTGAGAAACAGAAGTATTGATTAAGTGAACCAGTCATTCCATGCATAGTACGAAAAGGTAAGGCAATAGTGGGTTACTCTGTCGAATGCCTCGAGAAGGCGTAAACAGGTCACTAAATTCCCCATCCCAATTCACTTGCATAGATATCGATGAAACACACTTTATAATAAGTGTTGTCAACGATTCAGGAAGCCCAATATCGAGAAGTGTATCTTAGATGAAGTCCTAAGAAAGCCTATCGTAAGCTTTTTTAAGATCCACCTTGATAACAAATATCCCTTTTTTTTCCAAATTTTTCGTTTCATAGTGTAGATGATCTCTTAGGCAATAATAATGTTATCCACAATCAATCTCCTTGGAACAAAGCTGGATTGATTTGGGGATACAAGATCATCTAGATAAGGCTTCAGTTGGTTAACGACAATCTTGGTAATAACTTTATAAATTACCAAACACAAAGCAATAGGCCTGAATTGCGTGATCGATCTTAGGCAAGGTAGCTTGGGTATTAGAACCATAATAGTACGATTCAGCTCCGACCCCCATACTTGATGTCGAAAAGTTTTCTGGATAAAACGTATCAGAGAACGCCCTAAGATGCCTATTGGGATTGGAAGAATATTGCATTAAACTTATCAAATCCTTATTAGGTGTCATATCAAAGAATGTCGTCTTGACCTCGTATGGGAGGATTGGACCTTCTAGGTCATTTGTAGTCCTGAAAGAGAGTCAAGGAAAGAGGCCTTTGAGATGAAGTTTTGTAGGTGTCGAAAGTTCTGCCATGTCAAGTTTTTCGAGGAAAGTCTTGGCTAGATTTCTGATACTTGCTGTGTCCGAACTAACACAATCATATTCATCCTTTAATGAAGTAAAACTTTCCGTCTTTTGGCTGTCATGACCTCATGATAGTATTTAGTGTCCTTGTCTCCCTAGGCAAGCCACTGACATCTTAATTTTTGGTGTTAGTACAGTTCCTCTTGACAGAGAACTTGTTTAAGCTCATTACGTAAATAAGTCTCCAGCTCTTGAAGAGAATCAGAGTCTTCCTCTTCCAGTGCTTTTTGAATGCCCATGAGTCATGTCATGAGTCTCTTTTTGCGATGAAAAATATTACCAAAGGTAGAGGAATTCCAATGCTGCAGTTTTTCTGCAAGATTCCAGTCTGCGCCATAAAAGGTTAGCGTAATAGGATTCCAATGTTTTTCGAAAGTTTGTGCAAAGCAGTCGTGGGTTAACAATGCTGACTAAAATTGGAATGGTCGAGGAGTAGGAGGTAGTTGAGTAGCTTGATGTAACATCACAAGTAGAGGTCGATGATCGAACTTAAGGAAAGGCAAATAGGTAACTGTCATGTTTTGGAAACAAGTCTGCCAGGAATTAGAGCAGAAAACTCGATCTAGTTTGGCGAGAAGTTGTCCTCTCTTCCATGTGAACTTGGGCCCTGTAAATCCTAGATCCTGAAGGTGACTGCATTGCACACAGTCTCGAAACTAAGGATTAACTACTGGGTGAGTTCTAGCACCTTCTCATTTGTCATTCCATTTCAATTTTGCATTGAAGTCTCCACCTAAAAGCCACGGTTTAGAGGTGACGCTAGCTATTTTACGCAAATACTTCTATAAGAAAGGCTGAAGAGAATAAGTAGGTCTAGAATAAATGGTAGTGAAATCGAAAGAAGTTTTGCCCCGTTCAATATCAACATGGATAAATTGACGTAAGCTAGCAGTATTTTAATCGTAAGTTCTGTTTTTTCATAAAAGCCAAATACCTCTAGAAAATCTATCAGGGAAACTCAAATTCTTGATAATCTTTTGTGCACATACCCCGCTGATTCTAGGCTCAACAAGAACTACAAGTATAGGATTCTATATCTGGACTTAATTATTAAGAATTGGCTTGAAAGTCTTGCCTCCAACCCTTTAACAGTTCCATATAAATATTGATATAAAACAGAGTTCGAGAGGAAAAGGAACCATTATTAGTTATAAGGGGTTACCAAGACATCAACCTGCACATCATCTGTGTTAGTCACAGGGTGCTGTGGTAGCTTATCCATTGGGAATCTAATATAACCGTGTCGTCATTTGCCAAAGTTGAACCATGCCTAGGATATGGTGGCCTAGAGGGAGGCAGGAGATGTTGATTGCTCAACGTTGTCATTCATGTCTTCCTCCATTTCTCCACAGACTATGTCCTCGTTCATAGGTAAAGCAAAGGAGGGGTCTTGTATTACTAGCCCGTTGTGTGAGGGAATGGAGATAGCTACGTGATTATTAGCTTTGGTCTGAGGCACGTTGTTCACCTTCCTTGTTTTAGATGAGTGTGGAGACTGATTATCGTGGGCCAGTGGGGTCTTTAATTTATTAGCTTGCTCCTTGAAGTAACGAGCCTGGATTATATGTTCAGCAGGTCCACTAGTTGATGGCCCATTCGATCTAGAGCCCCTTTCGATTACATGTTTTTTAGTGTTTTGGTGGACCCATGTTTGATTTAGAGCTAGATGCGTCATTTTGCTTCTCTTCAGCAAGAGGTTGACGTGCATTGCGAGAGTCAAGAAAATTATTCTCTGACAAGATCTGATACCTAAAGCCCCGCGAGTCTACTGGACTGGTATGTCTCCTCCTATCACTTCCATGTACCGTTTCTTTTTTGGGTAGACGACGATTTCGTCGTTGAACTTGTATCTAGGGGTCGTAATCCTCATTACGAGTTTCTGTTGATGATGTGTTTGTACGTCCTTCCGTTGGGAGAGCCGTTGAATTGTTCTTAATGTTGCCTCCTATTGTCGGAGGAGTAGTGATACGAGTAGGAAAGCCCGCGACACCATGGCCAACAAGCTCACATGAGAAACAAATATGTGGTAATCCCTTATAAGCTACTTTGATGAGCTGGTCATCAAGTTCGACTATGGAGTGAAGAGGTGTGCTTATATCAATATCCACCGCCACCATCACGAACTTTCCTTTCTGCAAATTTTGGGTATGATCATCTATGTTTACTGTGCGTCCAACCAAATTTTCGAGGGCTTTCAGAATAGAAGGATGATACCGGGCTACCGATAGTTCGAGAAAATGCACCCACGCTACAACATGAGAGATTTTACTTGAAGAGGCACGAAAGATAGGGTTCCATGGTACTGAAAGAGCATGTCTTAAGAGCACCCAAGGACCCTTTGTGAGGGCATTTATATAGTCATTGTCCTTCATAAAATTAATCAAGAAAAAATCATTATCAATATCAATGATCTTCGTAGAGCCAGACAAGTTCCACATTATGTTTAGTCTATTTTTTAGCATAGTGAAACCGATTTTGTGTCCCAGTAGCTTGACCACAGCAACCTTTTCCTATTGTTTATCGAGTCAACCTTTGAGGGAGTTGGACAATTCTATGCCCAACCCATATTCTCCTTGCACCGTGTTGATATCTCGCTTTGGTCCTCTGCTGGCCATTCGAAATCTTGCTTATCTGGAACTAAGTGGCCTTGGATCGCTGCGCTGTAGCTGGGTAGCATAGGAGGCCGGGAGGGAGGATGTGGAGGCGGGTCTTCCTCTTGCTCACAAATGCGAACTTTTTTTGCGGTTTAACCGACGTGTCCAAGAGGGTTAAGGTCATCCTTCGTAGCTTCAGAGCGTTTTGATATGCTTACTTCAGAGCGTTTTATTACCTTGGAAGATTCCCTGCAACAGTAGAAACATCAGTAACCTTTTGGTTCAAAGAGATGTGTGTTTTGATAGTTATATTAAATTGAGGGAAACGATTTACCTCCCACTGCTTGCATCTAGCAATGGCGTCGATTTTCTGAGATGATCTTTACCTACGAAAAGCGCGTCTGATTAAAATTATTATGCTGCAATTGAATGTATTTTCAAGGTGTCCTTGCTCATTTAGCGCACGAGAACCTATATTCAAGTCAGGTTATTGAATTCGAATTTACGAATATCTCCACTGGTGTAGGAACCATCTGGATAGTTATATCCGTATGTACACACGTCAGTAGTCGAACAAGGGAGAGTTTCCAGGTAGTGAGCTAGTCTCAGTTGGAGGTGGACAACTGTCTTTGGTTCTACAAGTGGTGTTAGAATTTACAAATAAGCCTACGAGCCAATACAAGAAAGAAAGTTAGACCATATATAAATTTAAGTGAGGTTTCATTCTAAAATTAATTGGTGATAAGTGGAGTAGCCTACTAGATTTATATGTTAATCTTCTTTCCTCTCTTTCCTCAATATGGGACAAATTTTCATTCTTTATAATTTAACACACCCCCTCACATGTAGGTCCAACACGTGACGTAATTTATCATTTCGAGGTATTAACGACTAATATAAAAACAATCTATTCTGATACCATGTTAAAATTTACAATAATCATGCGGATCTATACGAGAAGAAAAATTAGACCATATATAAATTTAAGTGAAGTTTCATCTTAAAACTAATCGGTGATGATAGGTAAAGTAAACTACTAAACTTTAATATGGAGCAAACTCCCGTTCTTTATATTTCAATAATCGGCCGATTCCATTGGTGGCAAGTTCTCGCATTGCTTTGCGACATTGTCAGGTAAGGGCATCAAGTATATTGAATTTTGGCAGGAATGCTATAATTTCAGGAGCAGGTGTTATTACCGCACCAATAATACCTGGTCCTGCTGAAAAACTAGCCTTGTACTATCTCAATCGACTTGCAGTTAGTGTGGAAAATATTAGAATAAAGTATCCACCTTCTAGTAGGACTGGATTTTCCTCAGAAACAACTGCCTCGTTGACTCTCGCAGACTTGTTACATTGTCCCACCAGACTTCTTCACGAAACTGAGCTTAGCACTTGACAGAATGACCGCGGGAATACGAGTCCATCACCCAACTGGACTTCTTCCACTGTGCTGCGGTGAAACCACAGTAGCCACGTGGACTGCCATCACTGCACACTTCACGGTTGGTGCAGATGTGAAGCTGGATGTTTCTGCTACATACATTATATGATGGATTGTGGTCTCATTTGCCTCACTTTCAAACCTAATACTAATCCTCAATATGGTTGAATTTTGGGTAACCTCGCGCAGACTAATTTCCTAGTTGGCTTTGATCTCAGCCAAGGGACTTTGTCTTCCAAGTGAACAGCCCACTGTTCGAATATGTAAGCTGAGTAGTTACTGTTGTTCACGTCTTTCTTGGCTTTCTAGCCTTTTTAACATGTCTTCTCTTGCAAATAAAATGGTTCAACTCTAAATTTCAATTTAATCTGCTGCTTTATATTACCTAAAAATTAGTAAAATGATAATTACCAAAAAAGTTACTTTTTCTATTGAAAGATCACAATTTCGGATCATGAAAATAATATTTTTATTAAAAAAAACATACACTTGATAGACCTTTTCCTAACCTCACAAGAGCTGAACTGTAAACGTAGAAAGCATAATTAAGCATCTGATAGTTAAGAACTTGAAGTACGAGTAACTATACAAAACAGAGTACGGTTTTAGTTGAATGATTTACATTATAAAGCTGGACCATTCTCCTGAAGAATGTATAATAAACAGGCAATGTCGTCTTTTTTGCTAAGCTGTTTATGTTCAGCTCTAAATGCTCATACAACTATGTATAAATGGGCTACAAATTTTAATACAAGGAAAGAAAAAAAAGTGAGAGCAATAGAAAAAGAGAAGACTGATCAGATCACTGCAAAATTTTCAAATGTTAAAGGCTGGTTTCTCTTAATCATTCGTGGAAGTAGGCTTGAAACTACCCGACTATACATTGCTGGGACCGAAATTTACCATCGGCAAGCAAATCAACAATTAATTTTTCAAGTCTTCGAGCTCCCGGACCAGGCCTCAAAATATCAGCGTCACCCCAAACAGAACAAGTAGCATTTCCAGGCTCACCTAAGCACCAGCCACCAGGCAAAACTTCACCAGTGTTTCGTTTCAAAATTTCTTGGTCTATTAGATCAAGTACTGGATCATCAGACTTAAATTGAGTGGCAAAGGCTGCGCCACTTTGAATCATGACATCAAAGTCACTAGAGTTGAGGAACCGAGCTTCCTGCTTAAAGGGCTTCTCCAAGGACAGGTACTGTAAGTTATGGTTTATAACAGTCTTGTTCAGTTGATGAGAATTGCATAGGATGGACGAGAAGTAATTTGGCAAGGATGAAGGTGTATTTGCGAAGTACATCAGTAGGACTCTTGGAAGATTGTCTGTTCCCAAGATGCAATGCTCCATGAACGTACGACTCAGAATGGAAAAAGAAGAACCTGCAAGAGAGGTAAAACTGTTTTTTTTTACCTCACCATTCTCAGTTTGTTCCATAAATAATTGGATCATTTCCATTAAAAGTTGATCCCATCAGGGCCAGGCAATTTCTACTCCAACTAAATTACAGAACTTTTAGAAGACAGAGCCTACTATGTGACTTATTTTCCTCGGACATGAGTTGGTCAAGAACGCCAATAAAACTACCACCACCCAATTTTCAGTGATTTATGGTTAGAGCCAAATGTTAAAAGCATTTAGAAATCCATTCTATGTCGCACAGAAAAGCAGTAAGCACTGAAATTGGATCAAATTAGATAAACAACGAAATATGATAGCTGACGTGCCACCTATTGTTCATGTATCATTTGTCTTCACAAAACAATTACATATTTGACGTGCCACCTATTGTTCGTGTATCATTTGTCTTCACACAACAATTACATATTTGACGTGCCACCTATTGCTCATGTATCATTTGTCTTCACACAACAATTGCATCAAATAATATGAAATCATCTTCATTGCACAATAAATGCCAAAGAATAAGGGCTTCCGTGGTGAAATTATGTGAAGAAGTGGCACTTCCAGGTTGCATTAATAACTAAAACAGGATAAAGGTAGGTTACAGTGATGTTTCTTTGGCCGTTTGGTCATTTTACATCAGAATTCATAGTGGTTGACTGGACAGCTCTATTTGAAAGACCTGGAAACCAAGCAAAGTATACTCTATTGATCCTAACCAAGTTCTACAAGGAAGATACTAAAACTTTTGCCCTTAGAAATATGGTAGCTTTTAAGCACAATTTTCCCGTAAGATACCTAAGTGCATTTCAACCTAACTATGCAACAGACACGTCCTAATTTATATATTGACTCTGGGCTCTGATAGACTCTAGTTTTTGAGCACTACAGTAAGTCTGCATTATAGAATGAAAGAGTACAGTGGTGATTCTAAGAAACACCCCCAGAGCTCAATGCTCCCCAGAAAGAACAATCCTCTTTCTGCCCACAATAACTTTCTCCCCCCTACTCACCAACCTCTCAGCCTCAAAACCACCTAGTCTGAAACATTCTGTTTTGCCAACTCAGCCACTAACTAACTCCACTCTACACCTTCTTTCTTTCTCCTCAAGTATACTCTCCGTATCCTAGGCTTATTCCCTGTTTTGTTATTCTCCCCCCTTTCCTAAATTATCCTCACCCATATCAGTCCTAACAGGCTCCCATCCAATACATACTGCTTTCCAAGCTCATATCAGGGAAGACAATAGGACGAAAAGTGAATTATATACATCCTCAGTACATATTACACCCAAATTTGGCAGGAATGGAGCGCCAACGAAAGTTGGAAATATGCATCAGGATAAAGGGAATAGCTACCTCTAGTTTAATATCTGAATTTATATAAAACATATGTAATTTAAGCTTTTGACCCTCATGGTCTCTCTATCTATTCACAGAAAGGCACCTCAAACTTATGACCAGATAAGTACCAGAAAAATTAAAAGTAGACATACCACATGAGACAAAATATACATGAATGAGTTAAGATCTATCGATGAGAAATCTCATTTGGTATGACTCAAATGATACTATGGTTTTCTCCTAGCGAAGGCATCTCACAGAAGACTAAAACCTTCACTATCATCCATAAACTCTGTACATATCTTAGATGGATCCATGACTCTTAGCATCTATTCAAGGAAATGCAGCACTCTTATGGTCGCATGCATGGTAATTTATATCGGGGGCTTTATTTGACAAAAAGGTACTGCAACTGCAATATCCAAGCAATAAATGCTGGTGATTTGAAAAATTGTTGATCACCTGGAATGCAACTGTGACATAAACAGGGCCCCAAATTTCCAACTACGGCCAACAGATTGTTGGCGCATATCATAGACATGCAATATAAACACTTGTATTTGCAAACTTGTCTTTATTCCCAAAACTGGAAATGATTTCTCCTGAAAAATGATAAATAATGGAAGAGTTACCCATCGAGTCCATTTTCTCAAATTTTTAATTCTCCAACTCTATACAGAAGTTTATCTCATAATGCTCATAAATCTTGCAAAATATACTATAGCTAACTAGTAATCAAAAGCTGTCTCAAAATCTCTGGTAATCCCTTATAGATTCTGTTTCTTCATATAGTCTATCTTCCACATTTTTATTGATTTCCCATCCAGCTTAACCATGCTTCAAAACAAAAAATCAAGAAGACTAGGTTATCTTGCGTCCACATAGTACCCACTACATGATCTCTCAAACAGTTTGCAGTTAACTTATTCCAAGTAACAAATCCAGGTAGGGAAGGTATCCATTTTACCTGCATATTTTGGAAATTCTACGATATATTTGGTATTAAACAGATGAGCCCATGGAACTTAACATATACTTTGGTGAAACAAATCTTCCATGCTTTATCCACTATGTTAGCAAAATCACCATGAGCCTCTGAATTACCCACTATGGAATTATATGTTCCTGTCCTAGGGTAAGATCATAGTTCAACTAGTTCCACCGCCATGTAACATATGATAATGTATTAGCACCACGAATGAATTTGACTTTTATTGCCTCCACAAACTAGCATCAGATCACAACTAAAGTGGAATGCTTTCAAGTAGGTATACTTCAAGAGCTTAATGCTGCACAAGCAGTTGTCCTACTACTATTAGCAAATGAAGTAAATCTAACTCCCTCGAACACTGATAATATGACTCTGCATAGTTAGTGTAGCCTCGAACACTGGGATTCCCCAACTACATTCACCATCATTTGTTTTGATCACTTTTCGTATGAGACTACAAGCATTTAATTATTCGAAACGACAAAAGTGAGAGTTATATCTCTTGAATAACAGATTAATTATACTCTCGTAGTGATGAGTAATTAATTGCACATATCGATAAATATGTTTAGGTGATGAGTAATTAATTGCACATATCGATAAAATATGTTTAGGCAGGTCCATATGAGCAGCTTTAAAATATTTGCAGAAAACACCAAATTATTTAATCAGCAATTTACTACCAAGATTTCATTTGCAGTTGGTTTTCCTTTTTATGTGAAAAATGTGGCTCTCCAAACTAATTTAGTAGTACTATATTCTTTCCCATTTGGACAAGTATTGTTGATATTCTTTACCTAGACAAAAAATTTTCTTTTGAGGACAAAGCTGTATCAGGAAAGGAAACATACCTGTAAATATTCTGAAAGAACTAGGTAGCTCCCGCTTTTGAGTAGCATAAAACATCTGAGTTTTCTCCAATAGATAAAGTCCTGGATCAACAATTATTGGCTTCAACTTTCTAGCTCTGCAATAATCGACACTTTTAGTTTACATCCCATGGTGAGAAGAACACATTATCTTGACGATAATATAACAAACCAGAATCAAGGAAAAAGAAGAGAAAATATATAGAAGAGTATCATACTCTCTCCAGCCAATGTAACTCGTGTGATTCACAAAATTATGATCTTTGGGCAAATATGAAAAAATGTGAAGCAGATCTGCGAGACACAGAGAACTCAAATAAGTAACATAATAAAGAGTTAGAGAACATGCCAAAACCACAATGACGGTGTAGTAAAACCCAATATTAGGCAATCAACCTACAGAAAATGAACCACATAATTTGAAATCAGCCTGTAAATAGAAAATGCAGTGAGGAAAAAATGGTTAAAAAATGTTACCATCTTGAGTAACGAGGGGATAATCTTTAGCGCCAAGATTAACAAACCAATGCCAGTTCTTGGACAACCTCAACAATATGGCTGCGCCATGTAGTGTGGCTGAGATGGTTGACGAACCTTTTGGGTAAGCGAAATCAGCTTTCCCAATCAAGTTGACATTCTGAGCAGCTTTAAAGACGGGAACGGACTGAAGAGTGAGAGCTAAGCGATCACGTTCACCCTGCGAAGCAAAGAGGTCTAGGTGGATAAGGTAATGGTTTTTGGGGTGGTAAGTAGCAAAAAGGAGCCTCAGAATCCTAGAGGAGTCGCCTTTGGAGCCGGAGATCAGGTAAGCAAAAGAGGGTGTCGGTGGATCGGATTGGATGTTGTTGAAAGAGGGCCGTTGGGACGGGAAGAGAAATGGATCGAGTGGGGTATCGATGGTGGCGGCGGTAGAGGTGGAGGCGGAGGCGGAGGAGGAGGAGGAGGAGGAGAGAAAGAGGATAAAGAGGAGGGAGAAAAAGGAGGTGGCTGCTATGACGGAGAGGGTGGTTTTGGTGATGGTGGTTGGAAGCTGTTGGGGTGATTGTGGGATTTGCATTTCAGGGTATGTGTTAGTGTTACGAACAGAGAGCCCCGAATTCCGATCGCCTTTGTCTGTACTTCTGATTACTGAGTTTTATTATGACAAAAGCCATTGTCTTAATCAATGTTGTCATAATAAGCTCAGCGTGCTTTCAGGATATTGTAATTGCGAGCATCAGGTTCTTGATAATTATATTATTTTTTTAAAAATAAGAGAGAACTGGTCAATTTATAAATTGTTTTTCTCTACAAGAGTCAGACCATATCTTTGGCGTTTGATTCTCTAATGCTAAATATGAAATCATTAATAATAAATAATTATAATAGACATTTTGGTATTTTATAAGAATTTAAGAAACTCGTAAAAAGGCTTTGGTAAACGTTGAATCTTCGATGGATTGGCACTTGGAGACTTCTTTAGTAGCCTTTACCTACTTGCTGATGAATCATTTTTCATACCTAACTTGCTGTTATATTAAGCGTCCTCACTTGACATTATAGCCATTTATCTAATATAGAACTACGCGGATCTATTCTATTTTCTTATTCTGTCTCATAAAATTTTAATTATTTATTTTATAAAATTTACGTAAGCTTTACGCAAAATTTACACAAAATTTATATAAATAAATAGCTGAGATTTATTGAATACAATAAGACACTGTAATATTAAACAGAAAATTTAGACTCATAAATATTTCATTTCTGACATCACTTGAGCTTCTTCTTCAATAGGAGGGTAAGAACGTAAGTAAACCTTTTCATTTTTAAGCACAGGAGGGCACGCAAAGGCAGAGACCTCGTGAGGAAACCGAAGACGTAAACCTCAAGCAGAAACCGGCCATGGAACAGCTCAACGTATCCGAACATATAGAATGGGCCCCAGTTGCATGGACCCTTCTCGCCAAACTCCGACTTCAATCGCCGCTGGTCCAGTGCATCACAAACTTCGTATCCATGGATATCGTGGCCAACACTCTCCTGTCTGCTGGCGCATCCCCGGCGATGATACACTCCATTGAAGAAATCCCAGACTTCACACCTCACGCTCATGCTCTCTGTATCAACACGGGTACTCTCTCCCCGGACTGGCTTCCGGCCATGAAAGTCGCAGCGGAGGTGGCCACCGCGTCAGGGAGGCCTTGGGTTCTCGACCCAGTTGCTGCTGGGGCTTCCGGTTTCCGGATGAGGGCTTGTTTGGAGCTAGTGCAAAGGAAGCCTACCGTTATTAGAGGGAATGGGTCTGAGATTATCGCCCTCTCCAAGGCTTCTGTGGGAACCACCAAGGTATAATCAACTAAACTACTATTTTATAATTCTTTTGAATTTTCAATTCCTCTGTTTTTATCAATTTTGTTTGTCTTTGATGCTTTCCGTGTTAAGGCACTACATAGAGCCAGCTCTATATGTCATTTGTTCTGCAATTTAACAAACTAATGCCTGATGGGTTGGTTGGTTTTGGTAAAGCT
>JANIHY010000210.1:79749656-79760764 GCA_027479065.1 Erythroxylum brevipes
TAAATCAATTAATTTCATTCCATTATTATTTTAATTAACTATTAAATTTTTTCTTTTTAATTATATTTTAAAATTTATTTAATTTTAAATTAATTTTTTGCCCGTCTAATAGAAATTATTTGATGTTTAAAACATTAAAAAAAAGTCAATAAAGTTATTTCGATACTTTACTTTTTGCATAATCCATAAAGTTTCCAACTGGACCGACCCAGAAAAAGTTTATTTCGGGCCTGATAGCCCATCGACTCCTATGACTCCATTTTTTTAAATATCTAATATTACTGTCTTTTTATTAGTAGCTCGCTGGTCATGGCTCCTTCGGTACTCTCTTCCTCATCCAGTCTTGTTAACCTGTTATTCTACGTGAAGAAGCCTGTGTCTATTGTCCTCTCCCGCCCTAACTTCTTCAATTCCCCTCTCCCTACCGTCAGAAGAAGAAGAACTTCCTCCCTGTCCTCTGCATATTCTCAATCTGATGGCAATGGGGGCGGCGGAAGGTCTGGTGCGTTGTCAGCACCACCACTACCACCAGCTGCTGAGGGAGAGGATAATACTGTGGAGAAGATAGATGTAAACCCTCCAAAAGGAACTAGAGATTTTGCTCCGGAAGAAATGCGCTTCCGTAACTGGCTTTTCCACAACTTCAGAGAGGTGAGTGTCTTTCTTTCTTTTTGTTTTTGTTTAATTTATTTATTGGTTATGATTTTGTGTTGTTGCTGATTTTGGTTTCTAATATTAGGTGTCCCGTTTGTATGGATTCGAGGAGGTTGATTTCCCTGTCTTGGAGTCTGAATCTCTGTTCATTAGAAAAGCTGGAGAAGAAATCAGAGACCAGGTTTGTTGTTGCTGTGCCCTCTCTACCTGTTATCTTTTTCCAAAATACGCTGTCATAATGTATAAGAAGAAGAAAACTATTGTCTTTCTTCCTCTCCTCTAGTTATACTGTTTTGAGGATCGCGGAAATCGTCGTGTTGCATTGAGGCCTGAACTCACTCCATCTTTGGCAAGACTTATTATACAGAAAGGGTACCCTTTCACTGTTATTAGTTTTGAAACATTCCTCCTTTTCATATTTTCAACATTTGTTTATATCTATTTGTGAATTTTGTATCCGCAGAATTTGATCCTCGTGTTTCTTTTCTCTGGTCCAGAAAATCATTGTCACTTCCCTTGAAATGGTTCGCTGTTGGACAGTGCTGGAGATACGAGAGGATGACCAGAGGACGGCGACGTGAGCACTATCAGTGGAACATGGATATTATTGGTGTTCCTCAAGTCACAGTAAATACTATTCCTATTTATGCGCTTTATTAATTCTTTCAACTCCCTCTTATTTCCTCTTGTACTAATGTTTCCTCATGTGTTCAAACTGTCTGATGCCCTGCAATTGGCACACAGTTTGTGAGTGGAGCACATAAGAAGCGGCTAATACGAAGTTCATATGAACTTTTACCTCCAAATGTTGTTATCTAATTTACATCAAGTTTTTGTTTGAATATATAGTATTGATAGTTTCTGGAAGCTTGTTGTTTAGTGTCCTTGTCCTCTCTTTATCATTTAGGCTGAAGCAGAGCTTATATCTTCTATGGTCACATTTTTCAAGAGAATTGGAATTACAGCATCTGATGTTGGTTTCAAAGTCTCTAGCCGTAAGGTATTTGTGCTCCTTTTACAGTTCCTCAGCCTTTTCATTTAGGAATCGTATTATTAGTACACTGGTGTATATTTCCCAAAAAAATTTACTACGTTAATGCTCAACGCTTAAAACCCTGTTGACTCTCTCCATCTGCCAAACCCAACTGTGAATTGTGCGGGTTAGGAGTCAGTTGGGCAAATATGTGCTTTAAATTTTTGACCTGCTAATGTTGGGCAAGCTGTCTACCATCGCCCCTATGTTTGAGTCTCTAAGTAATGCTAGATGACAGACCAATACATTCTATCTCCCGAAAGATGTAATGGTTGTGTTGTTTGAGGTATTGAAATGCCTCTTACAGAGCTTTTTATCCAGCCAAAGGATTTCATGAAGTTAACATGTAGAGACGTGATAAGAATTAAACTAAGGCTAAATACAAATACAATATAGATATTGCAGAGCAGCAGTTGATGGATCATGCAGAGAGGCTGATTGTTCATAAACTAATTTTAGCTGACATAAAGTTCAAATACTGTTATTTGGCACTGGATTTTTTTTTCCTTTGATAGGTTCAGCATGCAGTTTGAGACTCATTCTTGTTTGAGAAATTTGAAGTTTGGAACATGCAAAAGAAAGCCTTAGAGTCCATGTCTAAAGATGAATTGCATTCCTACCATGTTTATTGTGTCAGCGTATTTTCATTATGCTAATATTGATCTCAAACTATGCAAGAATTATCTGGGGATGAATAAGTGCAAATCTGAAAAGAATTGCATTCTTTTTTTTTACTCACAGGTTTTGCAGGAAGTATTGAGGCTTTACTCTGTATCGAAAGATTCATTTGGCAAAGTATGCATAATCATAGATAAGGTTGGTTAATAGTGCTGCATATTTATGTAACTTACCCATTCTCTGTTGCTTTTGGTACTTTGGGCTGATTAATTAAATATGAGGTTATTACTTCTCTTGGTACTTGCAAATGGCTATGCATTTTCAACGCGAGTTTGCCTTATTTTCGTACATAGATATGTGCTGATGGTGCATCTTAGTATTTAAACAGATTGAGAAGATTCCAGTAGATGAAGTTAAGAAAGAATTGAAGTCTGTTGGTATGTCAGACATGGCTATTGAGGAGCTACTGCAAGTTCTTTCTGTCAAGTCCTTGACTAAGTTAGAAGGTTAGAATTAAATTTTGGCTTGAAGAGTTCCTTTCTTTTCTTTCCTCTGGTCAAAATTTGGAGGTTACTTTTGGAATGAGAAGGATTGCATTTAATTTTTTCTGGCACAATTAATAACAGAGAACCATCCATAGGATTTTGTTAGAACATCTAAAAGCATTTTGTTTTCTTTTTCTGGTTACCTTTCTTACTATTCAAGTACAAACTTACACACATACCGTTTCATTAATTCTTGACCCCTAAAAAAAGTTTAAATTTCATTTATATATCCGGCAGGCTACAAGAAAGCTACTTTCTGTTGAGTTGACTGATGTCTGTTTCTGTAGCCTAAAATGATCTTTTAGTAAGTTTGCTTTATGTGGTACAACTGCTGACTTCTGAAGATAATCTTTGTTATAAATGTAGAGATACTTGGTAGTGAAGGGGAAGCAATAGCTGATCTTAAACAACTTTTTTCACTTGCTGAAAAGTTTGGCTACTCTGAGTGGATTCAGTTTGATGCATCAGTTGTTCGTGGACTTGCTTACTACACGGGTATTGTCTTTGAGGTTAGACTTGTTACATTGATCTTCTCATGTTTGATCAACCATCTATTAAAATCTATTGATTGATGGAGAAATTGATTATGTTAATTTGTTTCGGATGTTAAAGCTTATGAATGTCTCAAGCCCTACTGTTAGCAACACAAACAGCAAGGCATTTAATAGCCATGCCAAGAAAGCCTTATCCGTCTACAAAATTACTGCCTGCATAAATGAATTATAACAAAATGAAGTCAGTACCTATAGGGCTGTAACCTTGAATGACATAATTTGCTTGTTGGGATGACCATTATCTTACACAAATTATGGAAGAAGCAACTCCTGAAAATTTAGGTTTTTGGTACTTGGGCCTTGTAAATTTATATACTTAATATTATGGCCTGCATACAATATAATGCATTCCTACTTATAATATGCACCTTGAACAAAGTTGTGTTCCTTTCTCTTGAACTTTTTCATACAATGGAAGTCTTTGCTTGAATGTTGTGTGATCAATGCTATGTGTTATTTTATCATATCATTTAGAGTTTAATATGGAGATTACTTGTAAATCCAATTCTATAGGGTTTTGATAGAGAAGGAAAGTTGAGAGCCATCTGTGGTGGTGGACGATATGATCAGTTACTTTCTACTTTTGGAGGTGATGACATTCCGGCTTGTGGCTTTGGATTTGGTGACGCTGTCATAGTTGAAGTAAGTGAGAATGGCCTTTTACTTATATTTGGCTAGGTTAAAATGATTTGGCATCATGTTCTAATATGCTACCAGGCATAATAATTTCCTGAAGTTCATCAAGATGTAAAAAGATCTGTAAAGCATAATTCATATATGTTTTGCATTTAGTTTCATCCTTTTGTTGCCCTTAACCCAAAAAAAAATCAACAAACTTGAACTAATGTTCTGATAGTTAACCTTTCCTTTGGCAGAATTTGTTCCATATATCAGTTTGTACTGATCTTGAATATTTGTTTTGCTTACACTTTCCTTCTTGTGATTTTCTTTCATCTTTTCCTTGCTGTTGATTGTTGGTAGCTACTCAAGGAGAAAGGTCTCCTGCCAGAAATCGGGCTTGAAGTAGAGAATATTGTTTGTGCTCTTGATGTTGATCTTCAAGGGGCAGCTGCCACAGTTGCTACAATACTTAGAGACAAGGGGCAGAGTGTTGATTTAGTTTTGGAAAGCAAACCTCTCAAATGGTATTGAATTTCGGCCTTTTAGATACAACACAAGGTTGTGGCTGGGAATGGGCATGGGCATGTATGATTGAACTTAATAAGATTCTTTTGCTTGCAATATTCAGGGTGTTCAAGCGGGCAACACGCATAAATGCTCGGAGGCTCATATTGGTTGGCAATACTGAGTGGCAAAAGGGTATGGTTGGCGTCAAAATTCTCTCTTCTGGGGAACAGTACGAGATTAAGCTTGACGACCTTGAGTGATCAACGTATCTAATTTTGTAATTCTCTTAATTTAATTTTTCTTCTCAATTGTAATATTAATATCTGCACTTTTTTACTAATTCTTTATACATACTCGGGGAACATGTTTTTGGGTCGGAGGTTTTGTTCATTTAATGCTCAGTCTCTTGTATTTTTGTACGTGTTAACGATTTAATGTTACATTTCGCTATATTAACAAAATATTTAAAAATAAATGGAGTCCGTACACATAGCAATGACATGCGAACCCGGTCCAGCGTTCCTCATTACAGTCCACGAATTTGTTACCACGTGCCTCATCCCAATTGGGCCGAACTCCGTTCAACAGAATTCTACGATGCACCCAAAGCCACCATATTTCTCCCATCTTCACTATCTCTGATTCGTTCAGTTCGGAGTTACAAAGAGAGATACAGAGAGACATAACACTAAAACCAAAAGATGACGGAGGCGGTGATCAGGAAGAAGCCAGGAATGGCCAGCGTTAAGGACATGCCGGTCCTTCAAGACGGTCCTCCACCCGGCGGCTTTCCTCCGATCCGCTACGCCAGGAGGATCCCTAGCAGCGGCCCTAGCGCCATGGCCATCTTTCTCGCTGCTTTTGGAGTTTTCTCCTATGGCATGTACCAAGTCGGCAAGGGCAACAAGATCCGCAGGTGGGTTTTTTTTCTTCATTTTTTTTCTCTTTTTATATGTTGAGTGATCTCGGGTGATTTTGGCCGAAGTCTTTTATGGTTTGTCTTCTGGTTTTTTGGCTGTCTTTTGATTTTGGTGCTGGAATTGGGATATTTCTGTAGCTAGTATGATCACATTGAAGATTTTTGCTACTTTATCTGCCTTAAAACCTCTCTGTCACCCTTTGGTTACTTCGCCATAGTTAATTTCAATATGAGTTTTCCTTTACTTTATAGGTTTTGTAGTCTGAGTGGTGATCGTTTTCAGAAATTTACGCTGAAAATGGTGCCTTTTGGTGGTTGTTTTTCATTCTGCTTTCTAGGTTTAATTGTACTTCGAAGGGTTTTGTTGTTGCTTTCTGTAAAATGGCGGAATTTCAGCAATTTTTTCCTTTTTAAATTCTTTCGACGAGAGAAGACAGTAAGACCGGGTGGTTTTAATCATTTCCTTGATTGAAATGGCTAGAAAATGCAATTTTCTTGAGTCCATTCTAATGTGGTATAACTACAGATGGCCATCTTAATTTCATTTTAGAAGAGTCTATTGATTTTGAATCTTGTGATCTTTTAGAAAATAGACGGGCTCTACATTTTGAAGAATTCTGCTGACACTACTGCTTTGAACTTCATCATATGACTAAAGATTTTATGTTATTAAGTAACACGCATATGCTTTTGACTTCAAAGGTATGGGATTTTTGGTGATTCCAGAATAAATTAATTAAATGCATGTGATTCACTTCCTTTGGATCTACTAAATTGAAATCTTACTCATTTGCTGATTTCACATATTAAGGTTTGTTTGTCGTATAGATATAACTAGAATAGTGAACAGAAGTAGAACATGATGGGAGTAACTGTGAAAGAGGAAACTATTTTTGTAAAAGATATCCTTTTCAAGACAGTTTGGAATACATTCCAGTTGCTTCATGCTGGTTTGGCTAACATGAATGGTGCTACAGGAGCTTTCCTGGCGTTTTATACCTGTAAGAGCAAGGTTTAACTCATCAGAATTTTCCAATTCCATTAGATAGGGTGTATCTGTAGAAGTTATGATGCTATGGAAAGCTAATTATGTCAAAACCACTTTGTTGGGACTACGGGAGTAACAGCTCTTCTATATACAACATAGGCGAAGGGTTTGAAAGAACTGGTAATCAGTTATTGAATCTAAACAATGTGCTCCATAACCATGGACGTTTTCAACATTTTCTTTTTTGTCCAAAAGAGAATCTGTGTCTTGATTAAGAAAAACAAAAAGAGTTTGTATCTGGGTAGAAAGTTCCTGGATATATCACCTTAGTACAATATTGCAATTTCTTCAGGAGGATTACAAAAGAAAGTCAACCAGGATTATAGTATTGGCTATAAAGAGCCGTAAGTGGGCACTAATACTCACTTCCCTATGAACATTCTTAGAATTGGATATTGGAACTGGAAGATATTAAACTGGATTAGGATCTTTTTACCATATCAATGAGTAATTGAATGATGTTCTCCTAGGACCACCACTATAGAGTATCCTTACTAACACTTGCCTAAACCTAGTAGAGGTGGAAGAGGGAGCTTGATCTTCCTTTCTCGCTGATCAATAATGACTTTGAATTATTGTCATATTCCGCTCTTCAATAGTGAGGTTGAGTAATTTACTATCACTGGTATTTTGAAATAAATACTAAAAGCAAGCAAACATTTTCACTGTGGATAATGCACTTTCAATGTAGTTCAGATGTAATTGAAAGCATATCATGAATCACTTGTTGTTGCCCATGATTTCTAATTTCTGGTAGTCTAGCTCACTTTAGACCAGAACAAGGTTCATTCATTAAGTTATGCTCTAGTTGCTAGGGGTGGCTTTAGCAAAATGTGAAACATAATTTGCCTGTCTGGAATCAAAGCTTCAGAATATGCTGAGGTTGCAATGACTATTGTGCTTTTCTTACTTTAAAGTCAAATTACTGCCAATGATGCTTTAGAATATAGGTATTGTTATAGATATTTTTTGGATAACAAATAGATTTGAGAATTTGCAATAAACTTTCAATACTGACCACTGCAGTCTTGTGCAATTGGTGGAGAAAGCTTAGTGGCTGTGATGTAGCGAAAGGGTAGAGAAGCAAAATTAAGATGTAAAAACGAAAATGAGCCTGAGTTGGCATGGTTTTGACAGTTAGCTTATATGATAATTAAGATAAGATGGCAGAAAGGTTGCTCTTACTTACCAGAAAAGAAAGCTTATACTTGACTTATCTACAACATGACAAATTAGCTCATGTCTTCCATCGTTAGTGTAGGGCATGTGGATGTATTTCTGCCAAAACGTGAATCAAAATTGATCACCAATATGATTTATGATACTTAAATTGATTGAATTGAAAATAATAGATGAATTTCGGTATGTCAAGGGCAGGCCATCTTCTGTTTCCATAAAAATCCTGTAGAAAATAGCTTTACTTGAAAACTCATGGAGAAACTGAGGAAGAAAATGTTAAGCAGAATAAGTCTTTTGGGTACATGTGTTTATGTTGAGACTCGATATTAACAGCAGTATAGTAGGAAGAAAAACAGAGCGGGGTAGATGAGTAATTCTGAGAGTGTGGAAAATAATTGGCTGAGCTGGATAGTTAGTTATAGAAAAGGGAATAAATAGATTGTGTGGGGTTGGGTAGAAGGCATCACGATGAATTTGTTATGAGAATATTGTACTGAGGAGGTTAGCTAGCCCTCGAAGTTTAGCTGGTTGCTATATCGAATGCATTGAGTAGCCATTTATACTCTATACTCTTCTGCTTTTCTAACTGTTTTTCTTGCTTGAATCTCTGGTTTGTGGTTGATTGCTGAATTAGGACTTGTTAGGACTTTGGATCCTAACAGCTTAGCATGTTGAATTATTAATAATAGCTGAGCTACGGCAGTGGCATTGGGCAGAAGGCTGATGTTTAAGGCCAATAATCTCCCTGGAACAACAATATTCATTGCGGGTTATACCCTGCACCGGTCTCCTTGATGATCAATTGTAGAACTCCTCTTCAGATTTTTCAATTTTGATGATTTAATTTTTGGTCAACTATGCTTTACTCACGAGTAACTGATGGTTTTGGTTTGATGCCAAGATTTTCTGCCGGAAGTATAATGGAAGATCATGAAGAGGGAATTTGTAGTGATATTGATATACACTGATAAATTTGAATACTTTACTAAAACTATGTGTTCACAATTGCTTGGACCGTTTTTGTTTTCCAGGGCACTTAAGGAAGAAAAGTATGCTGCACGTCGTGCTATACTGCCTATACTTCAGGCTGAAGAAGATGAAAGGTAGCAAGCGCAATTCTTTTTTGTGTCGATGTATGCTGAAGTTGCACTGAATTCATGTTCTTTCCCTTTTCCTACCTTATTTAATTAGGTTTGTCAAGGAATGGAACAAGTACCTTGAGTATGAGGCAGAAGTAATGAAAGATGTTCCTGGATGGAAAGTAGGCCAAAGTGTCTATAATTCAGGCAGATGGATGCCTCCGGCAACTGGTGAACTGCGTCCAGAGGTCTGGTGATGCTGCTTCATCTGTTATTTCCTTGTGCCCTGTGTTCAATTGCCAGAGTCAGTAATGTTTCTTGTCAAGTTTCTTCTGTTACATGGGTTCATTTAGTTTCATATGAAATAAAAAGTTTGGCTGATGAGACGGGCGATTGTTTTACCTACTTTTTTACTTGAAAACTTTGAACATGATGACCTTTTGATCACTCATTTCCTGTTGGAATACTGATAGAATGAACTCTAGCTAAGCTTATGATAATGGTGGTGAAGTGAAATTGAAATAATGTGTCTGGTTTCACCTCCAACATAACCAGCATTTGAAGGTGTAATGAGGTATGTTTCAATCAATTACACATCTATGCAATGCCAGACTGGTTAAATTGATCTTATATTAAATGCAATTGACAAATAGCAACGAAGCATTTATATTAATTAAGAAATGCAAAAAAAGTTAGGATATGATAAGAAACCAGAAGAATGTAATGGATCTGAAAATTAGTTATTAAATAAAGTACATAAAATATTTTATACTATATCTTATATGATAATTGGGTTCAAAAATAAAATTAAAAAAATGTCTTATTTTTATCTGGCGATAGTGTTTAATGGTCGTAGTTGTCTGACAAGGGGACGTGTGTTTCATGACAATGTCGTAGGTGCTTGAATGGCTAAAGCTGCATGCAAAATGATATAGTATCCAACTAGAGTCCAAGCAGTTAAGTGTTTGTGTTTGGAAATATGTACTGACAACTTCTATATCTGTATCATGTTCGTTTAAGCCATACATGTCGCCAAGGGAGCAGCCAGCATAGGAATCCAAGACTGACAAAATCACTCAATTATTAATCTTGTATAATTCTCAAGGAAAGATGGACAAGAGGCTTGGATGAGAAGATGAAATAAACTAGGTAATGCGAAACATTACTGAGCTACACTTTGATTGCGGTGGTCTAACATGGTGGATGGCCAATAGTCTTTCCTCCACCAAGTATGGTTATCTGAACTGAAATAAAACCAATTCTCAGTGACCAGCCAATAGCAATTCCCAGTTTTCTCACAGCTCTGGCCTTCTTTATCAGACCTGAAAACATCAATCTGTTTGAACTTGTAATTACCATATTCCATGGCACAATAAAACAGGCTGGTCCTCCAAATACTAATCTTGAAATGCCAACTGTACACATCTTTTGCTCTGAGGACTTGCAATCCCAGATCGTGGTCGTGACTAGACTTGCAATGGACAATCAATAATGGATCATTTGGCTCCATCTCGTTGATAATAAAAACGCTGTCCTTAAAACGAAAACCGAAGTACAGATCGGTCTTTGATTTTTGTAACCTTTCCCCTCCAGTGCAGAGCATCATCACAAGACATAATCCCTGTGAGAAGGAAATTTAACGTTTGGGAGTGGCTATGTCCCGTGATGTTTATGTCCTGATGGAAAACATAAGTATGTTTACTACTAAATAAATAGGTCCACAAGGACAATAGATATAAATAACAAAGACTTAAACCAAATAGGCTGGTGTGAGTGATTTAGCACTCTCATCCCTTAACCAGAGGTTTCGAGTTCGAGTCTTAGGAATGGAGAAATCTATTTGGCCAGCACTTTATTCCTTACGGGCTGATCCGGTGCGAGCAGGGGTTAGTCTGAGAGTGGATGACTTAAATGTGCCTTCTTATAGTTGGTCCCCTTCTAGGATACCTCGTGGGCTAACAAAAAATAATAATAAAGACTTAATGGGAAAGTTAGAATTAAAGCTGGGTAAGATATCATAATCACATTAAATTATCGCATCTGTATTTGAGATGCTATTACCTAACTACTGAAATTTGTGTGGAATAAGAATACATCACTTTCTATTTCCGTAGCAATCATTTATGTTTTTGTTCTTTGAGGCATCAAAACCTTCCAAGAATTTATTTTATTGAATCACATTGTTTAGTGCAATATCTTATTTGAGGTCATCTGGGATTGGAGAGTGCAAAGTGGCCCATGAGTTATATTTTAGGTTATGTATACTGAAGGCAACATGATAAGTGGCAGAGGATTGGTTGTTCTGATCAGAATTATTAGGTGCCATGTGAAGGAAAAACATAAGGAAAGAA
>JANIHY010000210.1:79892805-79906593 GCA_027479065.1 Erythroxylum brevipes
ATGTTTAGAGTTAAGATGACCTACTAAAAGATTATCACATGGATGATCTATCAAATGTCAGTGATTAATCTCATTATAGCAATGGTGCAAATATCCTTATACTTGAGATACTCAATGATATCTTAGATACTAATCATGTACTTTGACACTATTCCTTGTTGTCTCAAGATGATGTCGCTTATAAGGTGGTGATTGGGTACAACTATTAGTATTCAAAAGTAATTGAGTAACCGATAAAAGATTCATCACTCCCGATAGAAGGAGATCACTCCCGATAGAAGGAGATGATATCTACGACCTCTTGTTGGGGTCATTACTCAGGAGTTTTTGGCTAGAGCAATTATATATCATGAAGAGAGTCTTCAATGACGCATAGAGTAATGAGATACTCAGGACAATAACTAATATCACTTGGACTAGATATGACATAGTCGGTCTAGTAAGAGTTAAGACATAACTCATACTATGAACCAAGCGGAGTATGAAATGGTGAAGGGACGAATTGCATGGTAATTGTCTATGAAAATATTCGTAAGTCAGATAATTAATTGTCGAAGAGTTCGTGCGTTAATTGACTTACATTTCGGTAGATTAATATCAAGAAAGCCTTCATAATTTGCTTGAATTAATAGTTAATTCAAGTGGCATGAAACCATTTATGATATGCTTCGATCAAGAGTTACTCCAAGTGCCTAAAATAACTAAAAACCTAAAGGTCACACGCATAAAAGATAGGATAAAAAACAAAATATGCATGGCTGTCATTTTAAGCAAGTCACTATCATGACCCGTTTGATGATGTGTGGTACACAAGTGAGTTCACACGAAATTCAGCCAAAAAACACACTCCATTAAAAGGCTAAGGGTCTATAAGAGTCTTGGAAGATGAGAGAAGTGATATTGAAATTTGTTAATGCAACTTTATGCAATTGTTGCATGAGTTTAATTGCATACAACTTGATTATAATTTAACTTTCAATTGAACATCTACTTGAATTTATCTTGTTCGGTGCTCTAGTCATCTTTAAACATTGTCATTTTCCATCTTTTAGTACTCTCAAGAGGCCTAGAAAAGTGTTTGATGTTTGTAACAACCCAAATAATGAGAAGAAATAAAAAAGGAAGAGTTGTCCTTAAGGTACACAATTTTAATTACATATTCTTTTAGTTATTTCTATTACATATATATGATTTAGGATTTTTCTGGGGATATCATAGGATTGGAATTTTGATTCCAATATTTCCACTACATAGCCATGTGCGAGATGCGTGAACCCATGACTTCTCTACATATTATATAATTATTATATAAATTTATCATACTATAAAATTATTTTTTGAGACAAATACACTAATGTTATTTTGTGGCCTAATTAAATAATATCACTTGATAACAATAACAATAACATCCACGTTAATAACAACGACGACAACAACAACAACAATAATAATAATAATAATAATAAAAATAAATTAAAATATCGCTAAAGATAGCCGACGCACCGAACCAAAACTTGCTGTAAATTGAAATTTACATGTAACGGGTAGATAAAAGCCTCTCTAAATCAAATGCAAAGGGGAACAGAATTCACAAAATTAACAAAATGGGGGAATAATAGAGAAAGAAATAAGGTAGGAGAGATCTGGCAGAGACGGACGCAGAGCAACTCAACCCCCAAAAATCCAAGCTCTCCCAACAATCTCCCTCCCTCTCTCTTCCGATCCCGTCGGTCCCTTTTATTCTAGGGTTCCATTTCTCCCTCGCTTCCCCAAATTCAAACCTTTTTCAACAAAAAAAGCAATAAGAGACGTTTGAAATCGGTTTTGCCGTTACGAAAATTTTTCAATTTTTTCTATTGGATCGCCCTTGCGATTTTTAGGGGCCGATGGTTTTTTGATTAATTAATTTGATTGGAGGTGTTGCTGTTGTTGTTGTTGTTGATGGCGTCTGCTCAGGTGTTACCAAGCTCGAGGAAACAGGAACATCTTCAAGCTGGCAAGCGTCGGGTTTGTCTTATTAAATCTTTTCTTCTTACCTCCCTTACCCTGCATATTGTTTTATACAGCGATTATCACGTGTCAATTTACAATATTTGCATGTTTTTATCTAAATGTAGTCGTGTAGGGTGTGCTTGATCGATTGTTAAGATGTTAAAAACTTCATTTCTTTACAGATTGATGGTTTGTTTTGTTGATGATTACGTAGATTGCCAGAATTGTTGGTATTATAGCTCTGACTGTGATGATGGACCTAACAGTTTCGAACAGTAGGGCGTTGTGATCGTAGTTGATCTTCATTCATGCAAGCTGAATAGTCGTGTCTATGCCTGCTTCATTTTCCTTTTTTCTGCAAGTTGAATAGACGTGTTCTATGCCTGCTTCATTTTCCTTTTTTCTGGTGGATTGAACTGAATTGGTTTGGCTGCTTTGGGTTTGTGAGCTAGAGCAAGTTGTTACTAGGATTAGAAACTTAAATTTATACGGTTGAGCATCTGGGTATGAATCCGTGTAAAGGTAATTCCAGCATAGCAATGGTGTGAGTCTGTTACAATTAACGTGCAATTATTTATGTTGAAACTGCTCAAGATTAACTAACACTTATCGACAATCAATTTTGAAAGAGAAGAATCAATTTTTGTGATTTTGAAATGGAGCTATCCAAAGACTGAAATTACATAAAAAGATAGTTGATGGTAGGATTCAACAGGATTTAAGTACTTTCAGAAGATATAACCAACCATGAATATAGTAAATTTCACTGTTAAAGTGCATGTTGTTTGGTTCATTTGTAGAGCTTCTTCTAACATTTGAGAAGTAGATTTTGCTTCTAAACATGCTTTAATTGGTAAAGATGAAGAGGAAGCTAGCAGTTTGCTACCACTCACTTCTCTTCAAAACTCTAAATTATTGATCATCATCAATTGTAAACAAACCGTGAGCTGTTGTTATAATAAGTTGTTTATTTTAACTTTCTTTGTTCATTTATTTTTATGTTATTGCTTTCTTGCTCTTCAATATCTTTGCTGTTTATATTTGTTCTGGTGTTTTAATTGCATACCACTAGGTGTTCCTAGACCAATTCATAATAGAATTTATGCTATATTTGGAGAATTTGAGGTTTTTTAGGGCTTCAAAGAGTATTCATTGTATCCTAGTTCTTCCAGGGGCTTCTTATTTTGATTTTTTAATAATGCAGTTAGTTGGACTTTAGGTTTTGATGGCTTGAAACTTGAAAATATATATGTACATATATATCTTATTCTACCCATTTCCTGATCTTATTTATTTGATTCCTTGAAAACTAGTGAAAGACTTGTGAAACTTTTTCCCCTTTCAACTTATTTATATTTTTTTCCTTCTAAGTGGATGTTTTCTTGTTTGCGTTTTCTCTATCTTGCAGCTGGAGGAGTTCCGCAAAAAGAAGGCTGCAGAGCGAGCCAAGAAAACTGCAAACAATAGTCAACCCAGTGCTCCTGATTTAAATCAAGATTCAAAACAACCTTTAGATGCTGAATGTGTACGAATTACAGACTCTGGTGGAGCTGGTACATCTGATGGACCAAGTGGAACTGTTGAATCCTTTTTTGTTCCTGACAAAAATGTTGACAGCATCATCGGCATTTCGAGGAATCTTTTACAACCCTCTTTAAATGATAAAGATACTAGTCTGTCAATAGTAAATGATTATAATACAGAAAATGCTCATATAGCACATATTTCAAATGATCAGTATTTTAAGGAATACGATACTTCGAAATTTGCCAGAGAAGCCGATATTAATCATGGTCAAACGACAAATGAAATGGGAAAAGAATCTGGAATATACAATGGTAGCCAAGGTGGAAGGACTTATGGAAGTTTGGCTCATCATTCTATTGGTTTAGAGCCACATGCAGGTCAACCTAACGAGAGTAGTTCTAGCGATTCTAGTTTTACAGGGACAGAGTTGTTCCATTCAAAAGATAAACTTAGTTCTTTAAAGAATTCTGCAGTGTCAAATCCTGCCCTTCAAACTTTAGTGTCACCTCCAGTATCTACCAACTCTCAACTGTACAAAGAGACCTCTGATGACAACATTTTGGAAGCTGGTGGTATGTCTTCCTTTAATCTTTTGAATGTAATTCAGGATTTCCAGCTCTACTTTATTTCTTTAATCAAGATTTATCAGCCTTGTTTTCTCTACTCCCTTCTGGGAGAAAAGCTAATAATAATTCATGGGCATTGCACTTACCTCTGTTCACCCAGGTACCATCTTGAGTGGATCCAGTCTTGAAGTTCAACAGGACAATCACAACAGGAATCAGTTCAGTGATATTAAAAGTTCCAAACTTGAGGAAAGAAATTTCAGTAGCCTGCCTGATATGCATAATGCACCTTTGCGGCTCTCTGAATCCACAGGATACAATTTAGATGCATGGAGCTCCTCAAATCATGTACCACAACATATAGCCTCATCTGAATTCAGCTCTAGAAGATCACGCCCATCTTTCCTGGATTCTCTGAATGTACATAGGGGTTCTCTTGGGACTCCTTCCCAACAACCTGAACCAGATAAGAAGTCTTATATTTCAAACTTTTCAGCATCAAATGACATAGGGTCATCTGCTTTTCAAAAGCCATTGGTAGATAATGGAACTCTGGGATATTACATGAATTCTCAACCTTTAAATTTGCCTGGTGCAATTGAGAATTCAACTAACCATTCAGTTTCTTCAACTAATGGTACTAATAAACTGTGGCCAAGTTCCAGTGAGAACCTTGCAGAGGAAAGACAGGAATTCCCACTACCTAAAGAAAATGAAGATTTCGCTACTCTGGAACAGGTACCATCTTTTCTTCTTGCAGTAATTATACTTGTGAGACTTGCTTTATTCCTAAATGTCTGTCAAAATTTTGGTAAATATACATTTTGGTGATGGCTTAAGTATGATCTTTTTACTTGCATTAAGTGGCTTCAAACTGTTGCCTTGGTGGTTTTCATTGGAAAATATAGACTCATGTCAGGAGAGATACTGGCTTTATTATATTAATATTGATTATTTGGATCCAACTGAAATTTATTACTTAGCTTTGCAATTTGTACACTCATGATTATGTAAATGGATAATTTGGTTTCCCTTGCTATTGCTGATACTTGGCGAATTATACATGGGGCAGGGTTCTATGAAATCAGCTGTAATGGTACGAGTCTTATATGTTTTTGGTCTCCCATAAGGGGCTTTGTAGGTTGGCCCAAAGGTTTGACATTTTGGGATCAGTCCTTTGGACATAATGTTACCAATTTATGTTGTTAGTTGTCCTGGTGACCTGTCAGGAACAGTCGAAAACTGCTGAATCTTGTCTCTTGAGTATCTGCATAATCTCCTTTATAAGTGCTTTAAGTGGTATGGGTTGTTTCTACTGTAAAATTATCATGATTAGTGTTATTTTTGCTTGTTACTTTCACTTGTACTTGCTAACTTAAGATTATCTAAGCCTGTTTCCTTAAGTACATCCCTTTGACTTAACCTCTGTTGCTGTTGAACTTAAATGAAGCATATTGAAGATTTGACACAAGAAAAGTTTTCTTTGCAACGAGCTCTAGAAGCTTCGCGTGCTTTGTCAGAGTCCTTGGCTGCAGAAAATTCATCGTTGACAGACAATTATAACCAACAGGTTGGCTGTCAGGACATTATTCTTGTTGCATTACAACTCTACAGTGAATAGTTGAAAATTTCATTGCATTTATTTTGCTAAAGCTAAGGTTCTGGATATTACCTAAATGCTAGTCCAGAATATCGTAAATAAAGGTACAATTTGGCATTAAGGTTCTGAATATTACCTCAATTGCAAGTTCTTTACTAGTCTTCATCAAGCCAAACATTTTGACACCTCGAATATCTCTTACGAACACACAATTTTGTTTCATAATCTGATCTTTATTTTATTTGTTGCTTCACCAGAGAAGTGTTGTCAACCAACTCAGGGCAGACTTGGAGAGGCTCCAACAGGAAATCAAAACCTGTCTGGTGAGTTGACAGTCATCTTCTGCATAAAGCTTTTCATGAATGGATGTCAGTTCACCTGCTTCAGTCCATTGGTTTGGATTTTACGAAGCAAGTGAACTCTTATTAACATTGTGGATCTTATTGACTAGGAAAAAAAAAGGTTTCTACATGATGAGCATATTCCTTTGAACTAGCATTTGTACTTTTATTGCATGTGGACACCGCACAAAAATTCTCTATTTGGTAGGAGGAAGCATTTTCTGTTTTCATTTTCCTCAAATGCTGTCCATCTTCTATTTTCTGATTTGCTATCAATGTCTTTTGTAAGCAGACCATAAACAGATGTTCTCTGAAAATATTATGATACAATGTTCTTTAAGGAATAAATTAAAAGTTCTGTGTTTTCATTGTTAGTGCATCTAAAGTGAAAACAGAGAAAACAGTTTTAGATATTCTCCAAAATGCTGTAAGGCAACATGCTTTTCAGAAAACACTTTCTATTTAAACCTCCACTATTTTTTTTCGTATTATCTCGTAATTTCTATTACAGAAGCAGAACAATGTTCTGTAATATTGATAGATTTATGAAATATCTTCTTTGGATGGTCTTTGAAACCAACTTCCATTTCAGATTTCTTTGGGACTTAATAATGCTCTCCAATATAGGTGTTGTTTTTGAAGTTTAAATAAAATAAAACGATGGATGTGGGTAATAACAGAAATGTTTTCATATCATTTTATTATCATTTGTTGCATGTTAGTTATCTCCACTTACATTGATAAAAATATTGGTTTAAAAAAAATAAAGAGAATTACTAAAAGAGTATATACCTTAATTGAATATGTTCCACTTTTACTTTATAAATAATTCTGCATGTCATTTATAGTAGATGATATCAATTTTTTACTGTTCTATAAAAAAATTAAGTGCTCTTTTATGTTCTGTCAAAAATATGTCCTTCTGCAGTTGTTTGTAAATTATTGGTATCATATTAAGCTGAGTTTTAGAGTAAAGATATATATCTTAATTCAAATAAAAGCTAAATATACAAAATGCTGAATGTGGAACTTCTAGTTTAAGAAGTTTATGTACAATTTTATAAACATACAGTAACATGCTTTCATTACATAATAATCTAAAACAAGAAACTTGCTAAATTTTAAAGAAGTGCTAAATTCAGAAACAGTAAATAATATAAAGAGTGACCACATAATTAGGTTAGTTATAAAAATATTATTAATATTATAGTCTATATGTTTACTATTTCACCTTAACTCATAGTTTTAGTATCTTTATATGCTTAACTAATAATGTAGTGTCACTTGCCTGTAAGTATATCCTGTGGTTTGACAAGTTGTTAAATGGTTTGATTATTTTCTGTTATTTTTCTGCTAGAATGCTCATATTTCATGCTACCCACTTGTCTGAGCAGGCAGAACTCGATTCTGTAAAAGTTGAATATGCAAACGCTCAGCTAGAATGTAATGCTGCTGATGAACGGGCAAAATTATTGGCCTCTGAGGTTATTGGTTTGGAAGAGAAGGTATGGATTTCTTGATTCTGAAGTTCGTGTTTGAAATTATATGATGTTGGGTCATCAATAAGAGTTGGTCCCCCTTGTCATTTCCCTAATCCTGGTTTGATATTCAATAATGTAGTTTCCATATTTGCAAGTCAAAAACTTCACTTACATGTTTAGTTTTCATGACATTTACATGAAACCCACGTTGCTTTAGTGCTGTAAGATCTATCAGTAATGATTTTTTAGGTGCATAAAGTGGTGGTGTTGTTGCTACTCATTAGTGAACAGCACGATCTATGGACCTTGCTTTCAGCTGCCTTGGTACTATACACTTATGGCTTGGGCTTGCCTATGGTCATGTGTTTGAGGGGTAATAGCTTCGATTGCGTAGGAAATTAATAGCTGAAATTCTTCTTGTGGCCTGCCAAAGTGGAAATTTGATTACTGGAATGCCGAAACCAGTGGGCCAATTTTGATTTCATCATTGCTTCAGTATCCTCATCAAACTTCTTGTCAGTTGCAATAGATAAAGATGTTGTGCAACAAATCATGAAATGATGTTTGTTTGATACCTTGTAGTTTCTAAACCTGACAATTTCATCCATGATTTATTTTTCTTGATAGAACTTTTTGTTGTCTGATCTAATAGCAGCATGCAATGTTCAGGCTGCACCATTTATTCATAGAAAATTAATTGGTTCTATGTTGTTTATTTTTATGTTTTTCTAAATTGAAGTTCAGTAAACCCTATTTACCTGAATGGAAAGAATTGTAATAAATGGGAGTGAAAGAGCAAGGTAGCCCGCTTAAGATGTCAATTTTGGCTTAAAAGCTGTGACTGGAGAAACTAAGATGTGGGAATGCAACCCTATGCGCATGGTGGCTGACAATACTGATTTGGTTATAATATGCTTGAATTACTGTGGTTTAGATGTTTTTTGTAGTCCAACCCTTGTTTCCTTATATATCAAATTTATTCTGTATGGTATTTTATTGCTTATGTAGGCATAGCATACAAGAATTTGAAAGGCCTTCTTTACATTAATTTGATAATGTATAAGCACTTGATTTAATATGCATCAGTACTATTGGCATTGGCTACTGTTTTTTTTACTACTAATGAACTTAAACTGTAACTAATTTCTTGTAGGCATTACGACTGAGGTCTACTGAGCTAAAGCTGGAGAGGGAATTGGAGAATGCACATTCTGAGATTCAATTGTATAGGTACTTGTTATTTTGAATTTGACTGCTCAAGATGTTTTTGAAGGCCAAAAAAAAAAAACAATATATTGAGAGAATGATGTCTAGATATTTTGCTAAGCTGGTGTTTGCTGAGATGAAGGAAATATTGGCGCAGCGGCAAAAATTCTTTTCTATCAGTCAAGCAATAGGTGTATAATAATGGAGTAATATATAGCTGATAAAAATGTCTTTCTTTAATTTAATTTGAGTATTAGACTATCAATAGATCCTGGGAAGTAGATGAGGCACAGAAGTTAATTTTGACACGTGACAATAGTGATTTCTACACGTTGCTTTATGCACTTGCCTTTATATGGGCAATTCAACCTTTGTGGTAATCCCGGGTTATATTCAATTGGCAATTGCTACTGAGTATTGCAGAAAGAAAATGTTGAGCCTAGAAAAAGACCGTCATGACTTGCAGTCGACAGTTGATGCCCTTCAAGAAGGTATACATAGTTTATGATTCCTTTTGACACTAATAGTTTATGATTCCTTTTGACACCAACTTTCAGTGTTTGTAATCGTAAAGCGCAACATAAAAGGAACTTCTCACTGCTTATTATTGTATAAATATGATGATCTCTGGATAATGTTTACTTGCCTTTGCTGTTTTTTTACTTGTGCTGATGTTCATCAATTGATCTATCCACCTAATATGGAAGCTGGATTGCATGGGAAAACAAAAGATAGTCTATGATATTCATTAAATAATTTTATGGCAGATCTGTTTGGAGTTCTGCAAAAGTGAAGATGACAAAGTTTTTCTTTTTGTTTGCATGTGCATGAACCAACATTACGTTGTTTGTAACCTTGCTTTGCTTTTTTTCATTTCTTGTTTCTTCACTTAAAGTCAAGATATCTAGGAAGTTGGGGCACATTCCATTGTCTTTCATGTGGGTTAAAATCAGAGGAGGACCTCTTATTTTCCTTGCTTTGATAAAGTACATACCCAAATAAAAAGTTGATACCTAAATCTAGAATTGGAAACGCGATCAATAACTTCCTATTTTTCAACTTCGTATTTTATCACTATACAGCTTATATTCAACTCAAACAATGTGGATATGGGATTTTTTGAACCACCTTAGTGAGAAGTGATGAAGTTTGTTTTGCATTTATCTCCTGTTCTTTTTCACAAGAAATCCAAATTAATGCCACTGATAAAAAACTGGAGGGGTATGGTAACGATGACTTTAGACTAAAGCATCCTTATAGGCAATTATTGATAGTTTAATGAGTGGCCTCTTTTCTTGGGACATGTGACTAAATTCCATAATCATCTACCATCTGATGGAAAATTTACAAAGTTTCTTGGAATTGGTAATGTTGGCTACACTTGTCACTCAGTCATTCAACAATTTTAGCCTGAGCCTTTTCCTTATTATAGAACTTCTACATCTAACAATCTACTGATTCAAAACTTTTGGTTATGTACTTGTTAGGTCAAATGAAAATCATCTTATAGTTGGATGCAGTGCCACATCACTCTACTTAATTTATGAAGCTTTCTGATGAAAAAAGTTGATTTTATTTTGAGAAGCAAACTAAAATGCATAATCAGTTGGTTCCCTGGAATGGAAAAATTTGCTTTTAGGATCATGCAGCTCCTAAAAGTAGGCTTATCATTGTAATATTAAAATGGAGAGGGTTGCAATATTGAAGTGGAGATACTTTAGCTTGGTTTGTGTTAGTCAAGTTTATGTTTACAGCAAGTTTTTAACCCATATTGCTAGTTAATAAATATGCTTTTTAGTTTCTGAAATTTAATTCCATTTTGTATGATGCAGAGAAGAAGCTATTGCAGTCTAAGTTACGAAAGGCTTCAGCAAGTGGGAAGTCTGTAGATGGTAGGAGTCCTATTAACAAAAAGGATGTCTCAACATCTACTGAAGATTTACGTAAGTTAAGCTCTTTGCTGTGAAGTTAGCTTAATTTCAATGTGCAACCTTCTCCCTATATTATCCTCGGAGAGAATAGCTTTGTTGAAGACTATTTTTATAACCTCTTGAACATTCTGGAATGATGCCAGGTGGTCAAGTGTAATATAAGGCTGTCAACTTTATTAAAAAATTAAATGGCGGTTATTACATATATGAGTAAGATTTTGCCGGAACAGTTTGGACATAAAGTTCATTTCTCCTCCGTAAAATGGAACTATAATAAGTTTTTGTTTATGTTTGATTTGTTTATCCATACTTATTGACTAGACTCTGTATAGGATTCTCTTTAAAATCTTCATCTATTTCTGATTTCATGGTTTGTTCTTTGGTGAAAATCCCAGGCACTGACCCAGACACTTCCAACCCGGAAACTCGTGCTGGTGTATCAGGTGATGCCCCCATTTATCCCACAGTACCTGAAAACGAAGAGCCAGATGGAGAAATTTCTTCTGTGTATTTACCTCCAGAGCAATTGGCAATGATTCAGAAGATCAATGCCTTAATTTCTGAGGTGCCTGCCCAGTGAAAGATTACATATTTTTGTTCTTTCACCTAATTGGTTATTTATTTATGTTCGTCTGAGGAAAAGTGAAAAGTAACTTTTGATTTTATGGAACATAATCATGTTGAACAATGGACCTCGTTTGTTCAGTTAGCATTGGAGAAAGAAGAGCTGATGCAAGCATTGGCATCCAAGTCATCACAGTGCTCCAAGCTGGAGGTAACATTCTAATCTGAAATGATCTCAATACGAAGTTTGTGGTAGTATGGTATATTTTATATCATCTCTAGGAAATGGCACGATTACATAAAATTTATTTAATTCAGATGTCATGCAGTAAACTGCATCATACTTCCATCATCCTGTATATGTGCTGGATTTTCTCAACGGTTTGTACTGCTCTTCATGACATTTATCGTCATCTTGTTCTGCTGATATTGCCCAAAATGTATTGCGATACTTTCACCTTTGATAATATTTTCTATCACCACTGACCATATGTAAGGTAATTGCACCTTTTACAAATGTTTGTTCTCCGCATTTGGATGTAAGTTTCTGTTTTCAAAATTTTGTTTTTACAATCTTTGCTATCATACAAGGTAGCTTTAAAAAACAAATCAAGCAGTTAAAGATTGGCAAAACAAAGTTATATTTACCTTTGTTTCATCAATCTGAGAAATTGAACGAATTACTGATGATAACAAGAAGAACAATATGGTCTTTTTGCAAAGAGGAATAAAATTATGATGATGTGCTTGCAAATATACCACTGTTGTTGCAAATGAAGTTTGTTTTTTCTTGTTATATGTCCCCTCCACAACTCCAACATACCCTTCTCTTTTGGCATGATTACTGATAGATTCTGGAAAAAGCAATCCTACATAGTTTGTGATAGCATCATTAGATCATGAAATTATTATTACCTTGTTGATGTTTAGTGATTGGACAATGCTAGGGGATGACAGGTTTTGATTTATTTATTGTCGCTGACTGATCAATGATACCCGTTCTGTTTCATGTAACTGAAGAATTTGAACAAGGAGTTATCGGGTAAACTTGAGGTTCAAACTCAAAGATTGGAGCTCTTGACTGCGCAAAACATAGCCGGTGGGAGTATCCCGGCAAAATTGCCTGATTCTCTTACTGTTCAGGAGAACGCTATGTATGCAGATGAAGGCGATGAGGTAGGATATCTGAACCAAAATCAGTACTATATTTATTTCGCATTAGAATAATATTTAATTTTGCTGCAGTGGAAATAAAATATTTTAATGAGTACTAAATCAGTATATACTGTCAGACTCCATTAAACTTATTTGGACCCTCCTCCCATACCACTACAGCAAATCATAAATGGACTGTGCACCCGCGTATGCATGTGTGCGCTAATATTTTAGGTGCATTTGTTATTCTTTTATGGTACAAATCCTGTAAATGGAGTTTCTAGTAACTAGTTTTTGATATGCTTCCATGACTTCTACTGCCTTGATGTTTAGACGCCTGACCAGGAATTGCAGCTGTTTTGCCTCATAGGTTTTCTATTGGCAGCCTGAATATCAGCTTCATTTCTTTATGAGTTCATTTCCCACTCCATCTGTTTTAGATCTAGTATCCTTGTTTGCTAATATCGGAAACACACTCTCTATCAGTTAGGGGTAAGACTGCGTATGTCTGAACCTTCCTAGACCTTACATATCAACGAAATTTCTATTGAGATATTGTTGTTGTGTTAATGAAAGGTGCTGAGTTCACCTTGTTGCATCAAATCATTCTCTCTGCATCCGTCACGTCATCCAATTTCTGCGTGTTACATGAATCAAGTAACCTATTTGATTTACATTCATGCATGTTCTTGGTAATAACCCTTCATGCATGTTCGTCGTAAATAACCCTAACTGATTTATCAACCGTGCCTTTGTGGGTGCACAAGATAAACGGGATTTGATTTTCCCATGTTATTGGTTGCTGAGACTGTTTGTATTTCTTGTGGATGTAGGTGGTGGAAAGGGTTCTAGGGTGGATCATGAAGCTGTTTCCTGGAGGGCCATCTAGACGAAGAACCAGCAAGCTTCTTTGATACATCAGTCAAGACTGCCAATCGATCTGAAGTGCATGAGCATTACTTTTGTTTCGTCCCTAGTTTTTTTGGTGTGCAAACCGAGGCACAATCTGTATATGCCGCGTGAACTGTACCATCCATTCTTTTTATAAGAGATCAAAAGTTAGTGTTAAAGGCCTTCTGATTAATTGATAATACCTATACTTATTTTTTGCCAAAGGAAAATAAGAATGTCTAATGTAGTTGTTTAGTGTTAATTACAACAATGAAGGATAATGATTTTACCTAATATTTAATTACAAATTGGAATGAGTTCCCATCTTTTTATGAAGAGATTGAAAAGAGACTGCATATATTAATACTAGGTCTAAAATTGTAGCATATAAAAATGAATTACTAAGATATCAGGTTTAATACACTGAGATTCTCTTGGTATAACTTTTTTTTTCATTTTCATTAGTATATTTTGAAAATTATAATTATATACCTTTTATGGTATTTTTTATAGCTATTTTATAATTCCTTCTAT
>JANIHY010000210.1:79918420-79931068 GCA_027479065.1 Erythroxylum brevipes
ATTAATCTTCTCTTTGTCAGTTCTATCACTAAGGACCTTAATTGCAAAGTTGAATTTTTTCCTGAGTATTGTATTCTTCAGGAGCATACATGGCAAAGGATTGGAACTGGTAGACTGCAATATAACTTATGTCTTGGAAAAAGGGCACCTGACAGTTGCACATCAAGCGTTTTTTTAGAAATGATGTGATTAATAAGGAAATTCTATAATGGCATAGGCCTTTAGAACATCCCTCGTTTTTTGTTCTAGCAAAGCTTTATCCAAACTTGTTTAAAAGAACTACTTTTAATTCTTTGTTTTGTGAAGCATGTGAACTTGCTAAACACACTAGTAAGTTCTTATCATTTATCAAATAATAAGAGTTTTGTTCCTTTGATGACCATTCACTTCGATGTTTGGAGTCCTACTCAAATTCCCTCTCTTCCTAGTCATAGATGGTTTGTGAACTTTATTGATTGTTGCACCCCATTGACAGGGATTTATCTGATGAAAACCACGAATGAAGTTTTTTATGCTTCCAATCTTTTCACAAAATGATTTGCACTCTACATGATGCTAGAGTTAAGATCTTATAGTCAGATAATAGAATGGACTATATGGATGGCAAATTTCAAGCTTATCTAGATTCTAATGAAATAGTACATCAAACTAGTTGTGCCTATACTAGTGAACAGAACAGAGTTGCAAAAAGGAAGAACAAACACATTCTGGAGGTTGCTCAATCACTCATGTTCACAATGAATCTTCCAAAGGGATATTGGGGTGATGCAGTCCTTTCAGCCACCTATCTTATCAACATAATGCCACTTCCAATTCTATATTTTAAAAGCCCTGTTGAAATATTACAAGGCACAAACTCTTACTCTATACCTCCAAGAGTCTTTGGGTGTGTTTGCTTTGTCCATGCTCGGAAAGTTGGCAAGTTAGAGCCAAGAGCTTTGAAATGTGTGTGTGTTGGATATTCTCCCACACAAAAATGTTGACCATAGATTACTATCATTGATCTTGTATTGATATTGTTATAATTACTCCTATAATCTCTCCTACAATTGAGAGATTTCCTATAGTTAATAGCTAGATTACTTCCTAAATAGTCCTAGGAATTTTGTATATATACCTTGTTCCTATGTACACAAAGTATGGGAATATAGATTATTTTCAACATTCAACACATTTAACAAAAAAGGATATAATTGTTACCACCCCCTATCTAAAAAATACATTGTTAGTATGGAATTCACTTTTTTGGAATATGAGTCCTATTTCCTATATCCCCAACTCCTCTTCAAGGGGGGAGAATGAGATTGAAGACAAGACTCTATAGATAATGTGATCCAAGGAGGAAGAACAATTTAGAGGGAGACAGCTAGTTAAGTTCAAGAGGATCGAAGTCAACGCTTAGATAGACCAGATTTAAAGACATACTCAAGGCGAGATAAGACCAAAAAAGTCATCATGCAGTCTATGCCAATGCCATCCTCTTCCCTCAAAACACTAGTAAGCTAGAATATCATTTATCTGATAATTTAGATAAGCCGATTGCCCTTCAAAAAGGAGTTAGAAGTTGCACCGAGCACCCAATTTCTAACTTTGTTACATATGACTCACTATCTCCTGCATATAGAGCCTTTGTCTTGTTTGTTTCTTATGTGTCTATTCCATAGGATTGGAGAGAAGCAATGAAATTGTCCAATGGAAAGAAGCTATGATTGAAGAAATGAAAGCCCTGGCAAAAAATGAGACTTGGGAACTTGTCACGGCTCCAGAAGGAACACAAACGGTTGGCTGCAACTGGATATTCATAGTGAAGCATAAGCCAGATGGATCCATAGAGAGATACAAGGCGAGATTGGTGATTAAAGGCTTTACTCAAACATATGGAGTGGACTATCAAGAAACCTTTTCTCCTGTTGCTAAGATGAATACAATCAGAGTTTTACTCTCGTGTGCATCTAACTTGGGTTGGGACTTACAGCAGTTCGATGCTAAAAATGCATTTCCTCATGGGGATCTGGAGGAGGAGGTGTATATGGAGATTCCTCCAGTGTTTGAAGAAGAGAAGACGCAAGGGAAGGTTTGTAGATTAAAAAAGGCCTTGTACAAGCTGAAACAATCACCACAAGCATGGTTTGAAAAGTTCAATCGGGCTGTGATCTCCTTTGGTTATGAACAGAGTAATGCAGATCATATCCTATTTATCAAGCACTCCCAAGGTAAGATCATGCTTTTTATTGTCTATGTTGATGACATTATTATTACTGGAAGCGATACAGAAGAGATGGATAGGCTGAAGAACTACTTGCTCAAGAATTTGAAATTAAGGACCTAGGAAAATTGCAATATTTCTTGGGAGTTGAAATCGCTAAATCAAAAAGAGAAATCTTTATCTCCCAGAGAAAATATGTCCTAGACATATCAGAAGAAACCTGTATGATGGGTTGTAAACCAGCTGAATCTCCTATTGAGAGCAACCACAAACTACAATCAGGAACAGGTACATCGATGTCAAGAGGCTAGTTGGGAGACTCATCTATCTTTCTCACACTAGGCCAGACATAGCATTTGCAGTTAATCTAGTAAGTCAGTACATGCATGATCTACAAGAACCACACTTAGAAGTTGTATTATGCATTTTGTGCTATCTAAAGTCTGCTACAAGAAAAGGCCTTTTGTTCACTAACAATGGTCATCTTAAGATAGAAGCGTTTACAGATGCTGATTGGGCTGGATCTCTAGATGATAGGAGGTCAACCACTAGTTGTTGTATGCTCATAAGAAGAAATCTAGTCACTTGGAGAAGCAAGAAACAAAATGTAGTTGCTAGATCCAGTGCGGAAGCTGAATATAGAGTTATGGCTCAAGGTGTGTGCGACCTATTGCGAGTAAAGAAGCTGATGAATGATTTACAATTGATAAATGAAAGAATTTTGTCTCTCTACTGTGATAACAAAGCTGCCATTAGTATAGCTCACAATCCTGTTCAGCATGATAGAACAAAACACATAGAAATTGACCGACACTTCATGAAGGAGAAACTTGTGAATGGTTCTCTGCAATTATTCCATGTGGGGTCAAATGAACAACTAGCAGATGTCTTCACTAAAAGACTCTACAACAAACAATTTCATAACCTCGTTTGCAAGTTGGGCATGTGCGATATCTATGCACCAACTTGAAGGGAAGTGCTGACCAGAGATTATTAGCATTGATATTGCTAGAAGTGACATTGTTATAATTACACCAATAATCTCTCCTATAATTGAGACTTTTCATAGAGTTAATAACTAGATTACTTATTAAATAGTCCTAGAAATTTTGTATATAAACCCTTGTTCCTATGTACACAAAGTATGTAACAAAAATTATCTTCAACTTTCATCAGTAAGAATTTGAAATGAAAAAATAAAAAGAAGTAAGCAAATAGAATATGTAATTCACCACATCAGCCAATAGTATATTTATTTTGGTTAAATCATTAACCTCAAAAGCTAAGCAATCCAGTAGTTTAGGATATTAAGTGAAGAAGACAAAGAGAACAATGAATTCTATGCTTGATCTCTTGTTAAATTCTTCCTCCAAGGACAGACTGATGTGCAACAGCTCGAAACAACTGAAGTCTACTAGTTTAAACAAAATTAGTGCAGTTCAGACTAGAATCATGGTCCTTCAATACTAGAAATGAATCTCTAGATTTCTGCAAGTTGATGCTCTCTTGAAAGACATGATTCCTGAAACAACCTGAATTTACTAGTTCAACAACAAATTAGTGGCTTTCCAAACTAGAATCAGGGTCTTTCAAGGGAGAACCAACTTGCAGAAGTCAATCTCTCGAAGATCTAATTCACAGGCAACTTGTCATTTAAGCTATAGGAATGTAAATTATGTATCTTTGGGTCTAGGAGAGCAGTAACTTTGAGAGATAATTCAAAAATAATCAAGAGAAAACATGGATGAATATGTAGCTGTAATAACTTCACTGAGTATGCAATCAACTTTATCAAGATTTTCATTACCTGATTATAAACTTCAGCGAATCTCTTGTTGCCAACTCTTGGAGATCCAAAGTTATACATGGTCACTCTGATTGCGCCACACCTAAAGAATGCAATCAAACAGAACTGATATGCAATGCCATGCAAGGAGAAGTGCCTATTTGCAACATACCAATCAGGAACTATTTTGAGAAAGAATGTACTTTGCTAGTTGACTTGATGCAAGTTCAAGAGCAAGGAGGGTTGCTAGTGCACCACCTAAACTGTGACCGGTAACATAAACATGCCACTTAACTGGTGGCTCAGGCACATCATCTCTGTGAACAACAAAGAAAAGAAAACCAAAAAAGAAGATAAAAGAAATGAGAGCGAGGGAGACAAGAGAGAAGTAAAATTTTAAATATATGTTGCAAATAAATGTATCAGTTCAATTAAAAAGTTCAGCCTAAACAAATTGTGGAGCACCAACTTGCTCATTTACTACTAAAAAAGGTACAACAAGAATTTCCAATGAAAATTGATTACATCATCATGAATGTTGTGTATGTTATCAATATCCCTAACATAATTTATGGAAGCAATGGAGTCGATTCAAGAAACAAGGGTTATGAATAATGTTTGAACCTGCTACATGCTTTTAAACTATAAGAATAAATACAAGAGAGGGCTCCAAATAATTCTAGTGCAAAGGATTGAGACTAACTTGACTACCTAAAATAAAAATGATAATAACTGTCTTAGATGTTCGGCATATTACCAATATCCGATACTAGAAGAAGCAATAAAATTGATTAAAGAAACAAGGATCACAAGTAATCATAAAACTCGTTAGGGAAAACTTACTTATAACCAATTGACAATTTAATGATGGAGATTATCCTTATCCTGACTGAATCATAAGCACTTAAGAAGCCAGTGTGAACCTGAAGTTGCAAGTATCAAAAAGTATAGCCATCTGTCAATTGGCACACATCATGGACTTTTAATTTGTAGGAAACAAAATCAGGATCATTTATACCTGAACTTCTTGCTTGAAATCTCCACCAATTCTTTCAGGATTCAACCTATAGAAAGAAGATAAAAGTTGGGATGACAAAGACTCAACATAAGACGGGAAGAATAGCACATTTGGAAGGATCAACTTATTTCTTGCACACGCATAAACCATTTCACAGATTAAAAAATCACCTTCAAATATGAAGCTTTTAGATAAGTTTTATAATTACTAGAAAAGCAAAAATGAAAAAGAGCAACAAATGTAAATTTAATCTTTCAAAAAAACAAATGTAAATTTAATTGACACAATGGAGATAGAAATTTAGCATTACCCAGCAGGAACTAGCATCAAGTCCGTTCGCAGGTCTTTCCACTTTGCCTGAAAAAGGGCATCAGATAAACAATGTGAATTGAAAACTAAATGAAGGCATTCAGTTAGAGAAGAAGAAATAGCATACTTGTTCAGTCCCTCTGAAAGCAATGACTAATCTTTTCCGTGCCGAATCACGCCAAATTGCTACCTGTAGCTTCCACAAGTTATTGATAGTCGTAATTAAGTTCATTGAAATTTCACCAGAAATAATGCCAATGCTTCTGATGGTATAAATGCTCACTTCTGTATCTGTCGACTCGTTATCTAGGAAGCATATCTTCTCAAATTCAGACTTAATAAAACTTGGATGGCCCACTGAGGTAGCAAGCATGGCCCAAGCCTCCATGGCAGTTTCTGCAGTTGAGAAAAGCGTTCTCATCTCCTCAGCTTTCTTTTCATCCAATCCAGACTCACTCAAAGATTTAATAAACTTTTCCGTCTCAGAACCCTTATCTATATTTTGGGCTTCATTGTTTAATTTAGAAACAGCTGCAGTCAAAACCATCCATGCTCCTAAAACAGAATCAGTTTGCCTTAATAAATCTTGTGAAGCCTTTTTTATATCTGGAAGGGAACTGGGAAGTGGCCCACTTGCTTTATCAAGGTTGACATATTGAACTTTTGGGGTTGCAAGCCCTGATTCAATGTAACCAGCTTCAGCAATCTTCTGTGATTGCAACCCGATTTTGTTCAACAAGTCAAATCCATCCCACTTTAATTCCAGAGGAACAGGGAGACCAAGTTTCTGAACAACATTTTGGTTGATAACCTCAGTAAAGTTATTCCAGAAATGTTTGTCTGATTGTGTGGTTTCACTTGCTTCTGTCAAGGGTTCTGCAGTGCGTACATTACCCAACGAACTATCATTTTCATGTACAATACTGCTCCCACTGTCACTTGAAGCATTTATAGATGCTTCGGCAGGATTTTCTACTTCTGAAGTTAAATCTGACACAACTTGATTGGAGTTGCCACTGAATTCTGAATCATTACCATTTAGCATTCTATCCTTCCTAAAGTAAGCATCATTGAATGACTTCACTTGGCCAAAAACATATTCCACAAACTGACTTGCTGGCACAGTTTCAGAGCCAAAAGCCTTTTTCATGGCAGATTCAAACCCATTTTTTCGCAGAAATTCTGAAACAAAGGGGAGCTTCCACCACTTCTTTTCATCATCAATTTCATCAAAGCTTTTATACTCAACCTGCAGAAGATAGTGAACCCAGAAATCTAAATATTGATCTAATTACACATCTCAAAAAAGTGTATTAGTTTTCAAATCTAAAAGATTTAGGGCAAAAGTTTCAGTGAACTGAGATTTTGCAACATATAGTTTTTTTTCCTAGATAACATAAACACTAATATTCAAAATCCAAAAATTATTGCAATTTCTCCATCCAATAAGAAACAATACATCAAACAAAAGAATTTATTTCTGTGTTCTGTTTTGTCTTTTGTATTTGACATGATTCCACCCACAACAAGAATCATACCCAAAGGTCAAAGTTTCAAGAAAATGTAATTAAAACTGATGTGAGACTCTTAAAAACAAAGACTACAGGGAAAAAGGAAAAAAAAGAAAGCAAACAGGAAAAACTGCTTATTCTTGCTCCCTTTTCCGTCTAGTATCCTAAATTTATGAATTGAGTTCCAAATGACTTCAGAATGTTCATTTAAAATGATTTTCATGAACATCACTAATTAATTGCTGATATACCACAACTTGATAACTAATCCATCATGAAAAATGAATCCCCTCTTCCTCACATTGCTCACTTTCTCTTCAACCCAATAGCAGAAACTTCATCATTGCAAATCTTCTATATATGAGTCTGTTTTATCATGCAATAATCTCGCAAAAACCTTTGAAGATGGTCTTTGCTTCAAAAATTGATGATATATTAACAAACTTTTATCTATATTTCATGTTTGTCATGGCTTCTATTTTAAAGCCAGGGAAGGAATAAGAACACGAATTCCTTTTAACCTAGTTCTGCAAGTCTTAAAGAAGAGACAAGCTAAAGCATGACAGGTCTAAGCAACTAAAGAAAATCATTGCAGTCACCAACCCATGAGTTGGACAAACATACCCCAAAAGAATCCCTTATTTTAACAGGGCTTCGCCAAAAAAAGTTTATCTGAAATGGTCAAACATTTTTGTGCTTTTACTAATTTCGGTTTTGTACTTCACTATTTTAGTTTTTTCCACCCGACAAAGTTGCCACCTTGCTTCTATCATTTAGGGACCTCATCTCTTCTCATATTGCTTCTTCCAGAACAAATTTGAAATATTTTCTGCAAAATAACCAGAAGCAGTACTTAGGTAAGATTATGAACAAGTAATAGAATAGGATCTTAAGAAAAAATTTAAATGTATGTAAGTAGCACAAGCTACCCTTCATAGCAAAACAATCTTACCAATAGGGTCATTTAATACAAAGGTAAGGAAAAAAGGCAGCATCGTTACCTTGAGATATTAGGGGCCTTCTAGTATCATGCATCAGTAGTTGTGTGAGCATGTTGAGTTAATCCTTCAACCACATGAAAATGCCATGTATGAAACAGTAGAGCAATGAAAAAAGAAAGAACCTCCAAACCAACACAAAAAAGAAATCAAAAGCAAGAAACATATTTTGCACTTCCTTTTTCTTGTTTCATACAAAGATATCCAATTTTATAATAACTTGTTAACAAGCAAGCCAGAAAGATTTGGCTCCATGATACAACAAGGTGCACTTAGGCATATATTTCAAAATGCTTTTGATCGTACAAGACATATACGTTAACTAAAAGGTTGGTTGAAAGCATCTTAATATAGAGCACTGAATCAGTGCAACTTAGCAAATGCCAGTGTACTCTGTGATAGAAAAAGTTTTTGCAAAACAAATCAGTTCAAACATTGCTTAAAGAAAATGGACTACATTTCCTTGAGATATTCAAGCAATGCCATTGATGTTTATCCAAATCTCAGAATTGAAGTAAATCCACTATAATTATATTGCTTCATGTTTCCAATATATTAGTTGTGTTTCCAAAGGACAATTCACTGCAAATTAAGTTAAGAACTTCTTCATGTCAACTAGCTTCCAAGAAATATCCATTCACCAAAGGTGCAGTGCTAGACAGATGAAACTATAAGATTCTATGTCTAAAACAATTGAATTAGGACATGGAAATGTAATCAAAACATTGTTGACATGTTTGAAAGGTCTTTGTGAAAGCTAAAAGCTCAAAGATTCAGAAAATGTGAACCCACTTTGAAGTTCACAGAACTGTAAGGATTGGGGATCTGAGATCTCAACTAGGACATGAGAGATGTCCAGTGTAGCAATAGGCAGATAAAGTTTCCAATATGCACAATATCTTGATAGTATCGAAGAGCATGAAGTATATGAAAAGGTTAATTCTCCAGGGAGAAAATGGTTCCCTGTGATACATAAGCAAATAATGGTTACAAGCAGTGTTTGTACAAAACAGAGTGGAAAAGCTAGTCAGACTGGACAAAACAGTGACCATCAGCTGAATCACTCCAAATGGTGGCCATTTTCTAGCCATACTGGTTTTCTATAAATATATTATAACTGTCAGCTTATGAACCATATTAGATTGCAAAAGATTAGGTAATCTATTTTAAAGCTTCTTGAGGATGCCGTTTCACATCCCATTGATCCCAATGTCGCCTTCTATGCAGTTTAAGTTTTTTTTTTTTTTTTTGCAAAAATAAAACACATAGTTATTTGATTTGAACTTGTGATCCTAAATTCTGTGGAAAAGCGCCACAACAACTTAAACTAAGATTATTTTAGTGACATTGTTGCAATGCATAATGGTGTGTACTAAATTGTTAAATATAAAACTACAACTATGATATTGATTAGACTCCAATTCAACCACAGCTGAACCATGGTTCTTCTGACTCTCTTCCTGGGCCATTTAAATACTCCGAATCTAGCTTTCAAAACATTGCTTACAAATATAAAATGTTTATCAAATAGAAGGAATACATGGACTATTTCAGTTTCAATTTAAAGAGAAAAATGAACTGCCAATATCTAAATAATAATAAGGTCTCACCTCCAACAGCAACTTCCCACCCCCACCCATCCCTTCCAAGTCAACCATCAGCTCGTGCTTATTTCCTGCCAAAAATTGTTCATCCATGAGCTTCTTAGGGAAGGCTGCACAATTTTTTCTAACTCCCTCATCTCTATACAAGCACATCAGTTAAAAATAAAGACACAATGTAGTCAGTCCAATTCATTTAGCAGCAACAAATTAATGTTCATGTTAATGCATGTTTGAGTTGCATCTTGACATTTTTTTCAGGTAACAATATATTGCTAAAGAGTTCAATTATTCCTTAGCAAACATATGCATTTTCATGTTAATGCATGTTTGAGTTGCATCTTTAAATTTTTTCAGGTAAACTATATTGCTTAAGAGTTCAATTATTCCTTACCAAACATATGAATCGAGAGAGAAAGTGAGGAGGCATTGGTTAACCCCAATTAGGTTTGTCCCATCTATTTGTACAACCGACATATTTCAATCTAAGGCACATGACTTATAATATTAGTATTGGATGGTTGAATAGAACACTTAACCACCAATTTAAGGCCATCAAAATCATTTCTGTGTTGAATTGAATCCTCACCATCACAGAGGGACTCAAGACTAATGCTAGCATTGCCCATACGCTTATGTGGAGTTACCAAGTTTGCATCCCAAGCTGCGACCTGAAGTTCAAGAGCAAAATGGAGAATCAATAGAAGTTGTAACAAAAAATCTACATCAACAATAACTGAATGGGAGTTCAGTGGATCTAAAATGTGTGGTATTTTCTTAAATAATTGTCTTTTACGACTTTAGACACTCAAAAAGAAATAAAATATTCCTGAAGATTGCAATAGTCATTAGTAATGACACTAACAATTGCAAAGGAAATATGAGGTTGATCTGAATCAGAACTGGAAATGATCAGGTTGCCACGCCATTTGATAGGCTTCCTCTAGTCTTTATAATTGTGCAAAAAAGATCAACCATTATGATTTCAATATATCAGGACAAATGTTTGGACCAACAGGAAAAAGATGAAAGTTTATATGTCAAATAAATATCTTGGACCTCTTAATCTTCAAGTATGACTGAACCACTATTTTAACCAAGTAAGAAAAAATTGTACATATGTCTTTTTCTATTTCTTTTTTTAAAATGTCTGGAACATGATAAAAGAAGTTCAATTCTAGTTCATGGAAAGTAAACAAAAGACACTAAAAAATTTGGATACCAATGCTAAATGCATCACAATAGTGTTTTCACCAGAGGAGATGATTAAACTAAATGATAAATGCCAGTGGCTAACTAGGAGGGATAAGTACTGACCTGAAGGCTTTTGGTTGGAGGAAGCTTTATATTCAAAGTGAAATCCTCATTCCAAGTTGGAGTTTTATTTCTGTAATAGAATATTATCACAATTATAAAATTTTTAAACATTGTTAAACCTATTGAAATTTCACTGCCACTAGCTTGATGGATTAAATCATTGATGAAGCATGAAGCATCTAAAATGTGATTGGGCGAGCAAATGAAAATTAGTCACCAAAAGGTTTATTCCTTGACAAGCAAAAAACATTAAGTTTAAGCATTTCAAGTAAGTTTTCTCCCACCTTTAGGTTTGTTTTACTGACTGTAGAATATGTAATGTCAATATTAAACAAAGGTAACTACAATCAAACAGTTCATTTTAAACAAGCAGCTCATGTCAAACATTCAGAAACTTTCATAAGTTGCAAGAGGTTACAGCTAGGACATATCAATAGATTGAACGCTCAAGGCAGCAAGTTTGATCAGGTAGTTTCTCAACCTTCAACTAAGACATTTATGGACAACATACCCCCATTTAATTTTGCTTTTGACAACTTGGCCATCCAATTGCATGACAACATAAGGATCACTAGTTCCCTGGAAAAGAATGAAAGTTTCAAGAAAGAAAGCCACATCAAATATGAAAGACATAAATGAACACCAGAATTGAGGAAGTTCTCAAGTATGTATAAATGTGTTCATTTGAATGTGCATCGTTCCATAAGTGCAATTGCCCATGCATGATAAACCTCAGGACCTAAATGTAAAAAGGATATATATGCTACGCACCCATGGATCCATGTTAGGTAAATCCAACCCCTTAATTATGCCCATGCATGATAATCCTCAGGACCTAAATGTAAAAAGGACATATATGCTACGCACCCATGGATCCATGATAGGTAAATCCAAGCCCTTAATTAATTTTATCAGCAACTGACCGTCGTAAATCTCGCGTACAAATGACCTAAAAGCGCATTAATCAGATTAGAACTTGCACAGAAACATATATAATCAAAAATGCCACTTTAATACTACAAGCCTAAGCATTTTAGCATAGTATCGCAAGCAAATGGTAAAGAATGTGAATGTTTATTTGACTAACAGCAAAGAGAACAACAAAGCCTTTTAACTATCAATAGCAAAATATGACACATACTCGGAAAGGTACACAGTCTTACAATCTCCAGCATCAACTTCACGCCTGCCGAAGTTATCCTGATCAACACACAACCAAATTACATTTGGAGCTGATGCGAAGCACTCGCTTCAAAAACTAAACGAATACTCGTATAAAGGTTCATAAACTAAATTAACACAAAACAGGAGGAAGTATAAAGAGTTTGGACGACGGGTGATAAATTACTGGGGGACTTGTATAAGCTTCAAAAGCAAAACCAGCGAGAATGACTGCGAGGTTGATATCAAAAGGAGGCCTCTCGTCATCTTCCTGAACTGTAATGTTCTCAGTCTGAGGCTCAGCGCAACGAATCGAGCGAAGTCCATCTCTAATTCTGCTGCCTCGACTGCTAAGAAACCGAGCTTTGGGGACAAAAAGAGACGGAAAGCGAGGGGGCAAAGTGAAGCGGCGAAGATGGCGACTAGGGGAAGCGAAACGACAGAAGAAGCGAAGGGTTGGGTGGTGGTGGTGATGCGTTTGCAGAGAAGCCATGAGCAGAGAAGCCATGAGTTTTAACGTCCGAAATGCGAATGTAGGAGGATAACAGCTTTTTGGTACTGGTAATTATTAATGTTTTTTAATAATTATTATTATTAGTTTTAAAGAGATCCAGAAGCTTTGAATATACACCACAAATTTAATCAGAAAAATATTTATAGAATTAAATATGAGATTAACTGAATTTTTAATTAATTGAAATTGAAATTTAATATAATCTTAAAGCCAATAAATTTAAATCA
>JANIHY010000210.1:79931368-79941470 GCA_027479065.1 Erythroxylum brevipes
AAATATATTATTAAATAAAAATTAATTGGTTAATTATCAAAAAAATTCAAACTTTCGCTAATTTTTCAAGTCCAAACTTTTAAAAGTAACAATAAAATATCCAAACTTTTATTTTTTCAATTTTAACCCAAACTTCAAAAAGTGGTAATAAGATACTCAAACTTTCAATTTTCTTCAACTTTAACCCAATATTTTCTATTGTTCTCTCAGTGCCCTTAGCAATTTGTTTTTTATTTATGTTGCAACATATTCTCACATTACGGCATATTGCATCAGTAAGCTCTTCATTTTTAATTCTTTCTCCTGATGTTCTTAGTATAAGGGCATCGGAATTATGTAATTTAAAAATTGAAGGACGAGGTGTTAAGAAAACAAACTGCAAATGAAAAAAATTGAAATCAAAACGTAAAGTCATCGAACTGCGTAATCTGATTTAGATCATTTTTAAATGACATCAATTTAATTATATAATTAAATAAAATTTTATTAATCTTTATTTGTTGTGTTAATCTTGACCGGCATGTATTAATAGTCAAAGTTTCTGAAACACGTGATAAATCACGTCAATAAACTTTTTAATGAAAACACTAACGTCGAACAAGAATTGAAAATTTTTGAAAATTTAAACATTTTATTACTACCTTTTAAAATTCGAGCTAGAGTTAAAAAATAAAAAATTGTTATTTTGTTACTTTTTTAAAGTTAAAGTTATGATTGAAAATTAGACAAATTTTTTTAATAATTAATATAAAATTAATTATTTTTAATTTATAAAAATTTATTAATTTAAATTTTTGATTATTTAAAAGGCTAATTAATTTTTAATAACAAGTAAATTTAACAGAAAGTTAGAATCAAACCAGAGGTTTAAAACTTTTATAGCTAAAACGGCCCCTAAAATAGAATCAAAGGCTTTTTTTAAAAAAAAAAGTGAAACCAAATTGATTGCAGCTGAAAGTAACCATTGTTTGGCCTCCCTAACCTTCATGAACATCCAATTGACGACCTAACATGTGACACCAACAAAAGCAGGTGAAGCACACGGGCGGTAAGATTGAAGCGAAGCTTGACCACTCTTTATTGCATTTCACATGACAACCGACATACAACATTACATGTGAAGCTTGTTTCGTCACAAATTCACGCAGCCCCTTGACGAAGTGAGGCACACGACCAGTAAGATTGAAGCGAAGCTTGACCACTCTTTATCGCATTTCACCCTTCATGACAACCGACATACAAAGTTACATGTGAAGCTTGTTTCGTCACAAAGTCACGCAGCTCCTTTACGAGATACGGGCCATTAAGTCAATAAGATAAAATGTTTAACTAGTATCGGAAGAAGTTTCGTACTGAAAGTAACATATACCCAAAATACAAAGTACGTTTACGAGTTTATCAAGTTTTCTTCCCCTCTTTGGGGTTTGCTAAGGTAACATTTTCATAGCTACTTGGATAATAATAGAAGTAGCCACAATGTCACTTGACTAGTATCTTCCTTAAGAATACAACAACCATATCAAACCCAAACTGTTTAATGCATGAGTGCTACTGCAGCCTCTTGAACTAATGGCTGGCTGACATACACAAAATGCTCAGCTTCACGCTCAACCTGCTCCCAGCACCTATCAGGATGCTTCCCTTCTCTCATCTTCTTCACAAACGCCACAAACCGTCTCCAGTTATCAGGTTGGAAGAGGTGGGGGGTCATTCTCAAGTATGTAAACGCACACATTTCTCTATCATCTGAATGCTTGTCCATGTTCAATGACGATGCCTGCAGAATCTGCTCATGTGCATATTCATCGTGTCGTGGCAATGCGTTTTCTCCGGCGAGTGGAACCCGTGCTTCTCGAGTTGCTAAAACAACTTGTTTGACAAGTTTCTCCGGCGCGCAAAGGGCATCCTGCGGCTGTTCATGATCTCGCATCTCTATGCAAGTGAAATTAAATATGGCTCCATGGCGCGCCAACATCTGAGCAATAGGAAGATAACCATCCCGGAATCTCGTATTGTAATATCCTGCTGTGAGTTCAGGTGCATGAGACCTGCTACCGTAGTGCCAATGGATCCCTGCAACCTTTACTGAGATCTTTACACCCGTGTTCTCAAAAATTGCCTTCGATGATGTCAGGATTCTCTCACCATGATCCAAAAGTAGCTGAGAGTACCAGGATAAGAAGAATTCCCCATAGGGAGTATTCCAACCACCACCTTCTTTTCTGAAAAACTGGGTATCTTCAGGCCAGTTGTTGTAATGACCAGCATCAGTAGGCCCTGTGCTACCCCATTCTGGCTTGCCAACAGCTTCAGCTGCAGCTTTTAAGCTACTCAACATGTACTGCAACAGGTTCCACAAATTGAGTCCAGAACTATAAAACACAAGTTTAATATAAAGCTTGTTTGAACAATAAGAGAGATCGCAAATACCTTGTCATAACACTGGAATGCTCCAATTCCTGGGAATTTCCATGTTCCATTCTGCTCTGGATATGAAGGATAGCGAAGTTCGCCTGCTGGACCCATTCCTACTTGGATTTCCTGAATGGAGCAAACTCTTGTTAAAACATCAATTCAAAACAATATTTGACAAATAAGATGGTACTACTGTTACAACAATAATTTGGATGCTGACAATAGGGATGGCATTGCAAATGCCGTCCACTATCTAAACGACCCAAAAAACAGAATAACCACCCAAGCTAGAGGTCAAGTACTCCTACTCTTCGTGTTTCAGAATGACAAGGTTCAGAGTTACAACAATAATTTGGATACTGATTATAGGGATGGCACTGCAAATGTCGCGCACCGTCAAAACTTCCCAAGAAACGGAATAACAGGGGTCAAGTACTGCTCTTGGTGTTTCAGAACGACAAGGTTCAGATATAGTTCTCATGTTAGATGTACTTTAGAATCTAATCTAGTGCATGGAATATTTACTCAAAAATCCCGTAAACCATGAAAGAACTTTCCTAACTAGCAAAAACCAGAGCAGTAAAGCGTCAATTGAAATAATGAAAACCACCCAAGTTCTTAAACTACATACTAGTCCTACAATGGTTTTAAACATTTAGTCAGCCCAAGGATGGTACTCAAAAAACAAATATTTGTGGCAAAGTAAGAAATATAAAAACCAGAAAAGGAATTAGTTAATTACCACAATGGTGTCGCCAAGAAGATGCTTGAAATTGTCTCTAAAGGCACGCATGAAATCAGAGTAGCACTGAACAGGAGTCCTCCCCTTGAGAACGGGAAGGGTGTCGCAACCTAGTGATATATATTCATAATTCCTTCTTCCCCACTGATCCGTATATGCAAGATCTGGGTTTTTGTCAACCTCCTCCACAACCCATTTGGGTAAAGGAATGCTGCAAAGGGGGGAAAAAATCCATCATTTATCTAGACTAGCCCTTGTAGTTCACCAAAACTCATAATAATTACGTAAAAGCCACCGTATTAAAAGCAACAAAATTTTCTCCAAAGAACAGGTATTTTTGCTTGCACGCAACTACCATGCTCATCCAACTCTGGTACCATCGTGCAAGTAAAAATAATCAATTCATATTGTAAAGTTACTATAACTTTGATGTGAGCATACTCATAACGCGTAGATACACGCATTGGAACAATATGATTAATGGTAATACTGCATTAAAAAAATTGACAAAAGAGAAAGAAACTTACAAGCAAGAGTCGCCAACGTTGCCTCCACACTGGTGAAACGACATGACAGCCTGAACCTTAAGGCCGTGTCGTTTAGCCATTTCCAGAAGCTCGTTATAGCCTCCCCAATTATAAACACCAGCCTCATCTCTCTCCACCAATCCCCACCACACGTCCATCATTATCCCCTCTACTCCTGCGCTTTTCAGCGCCTGCAAACTCGCGTTCACAGCTTTCCTCCTATTCACAGTGTTCCCAGCCGTGACGCTGTCCAACGGCATCATTACGTATACCGGAACTCCCTTACCTTTCTCCACGGCTCCTCCCTCCTTGTACATCTTCTCCTCCTTTTCAACCAGCCCCGTCGCGTATGCTTTGCACGCCACCGACAGATCTGGACGCATCGCGCTCAGTATCGGAGACCTACACGGACTCGTTGGTTGGGACTTTTGCTCCGCGTTGTCAGGTTTCTGAATCTTGCATCGTACGCTCGGAACCGGAGATTTCCACACCGCCGCAGCGTTGACGGTTGCTGTGGCGTCTCCGGTGGTGGTGCCGGTGATTGATTCTGCTGAGATTGGCATTCCAGCAAGAGCTCCGATCTGGTGAGCGATATCCATTGCCATTTCCTGTACACTTCCTTTCCGCTCTCGAGATTCAAAAGAAAATTTCAAAATGAATGCTTTGTTTATAATACTCTAGAAAAGTATGCAAATCTCTCTCTTCTATGAACAGGGCTTTTGTTTGTGAATAAGGTAGAAACTGAATGGCAGGGGACGGTGTGACATTTATAGGACATTTAGAGAAGATAAGATTAAAATAATCTTATTGTGTTTATCCGCTAACTTGGCGACACGTGTATGTGGCTACGTGGCGGCTCAAGGGGCGTCTGAAAAGGCGACGGCTACGATCTCTCGTCTACACGTGATGATGGACGGCTGGATCTAAAAGCGCGTGAAGCTTTTCCCACAGGAGTGGGGACGGGCTTTTCGGATTGTTTTTTTTTAATTTTGAATAAAAAAGAAGAAGGAATTAGGAAGCGACAAGTATGGGATTGCAACTGGTTAACATGTCGTGCACTTTTGGGTGAGGCCGCGCCGGAAGGAAATTGAGAGCTGACGTGGTGGCACGTGGCTGAGGGGGATTAAGGTTACCGTGTGGTGAGGATGAGACCCGTGTGGGCTTAAAAGTTAGACGAGTGGCACTGGCCTGGTGATCCGTGATCATTGTGCTAGGACGCGGAAGATTCTGTGTGTCTGATTGCCTTTGATCCGATACAGGAAAGTGTGGGGACCACCGTTGAGATGTGTGGCCGGTGGCGAATGTAGTACAAGTTTGGCGGCCAAGTGGCCGGATGTAGAAGGGTCGCGAATGTCGCTTAGTCCGGAAGAAAATGCAGGCCAATTTCGGTAGCTTACAGGAATGGTCCGGTTACGTGGCGTCTTTGATTGTATTTGTTGCGCATATCTCATCGGCATATTTGGGTCATATCTCAACATCCCGTCCAATGATCCAATTCGTATTCAATAATTACAATTGCATGGTGCTTGGATGATGAGTTTAAGAAGGATTTATCCCGAATCTTGGAACCAGGTGATACTAAGAAAACAATCTTGGATCGCTCGACCTCCCCATCGTTTGACCAGGTTCCTTCACATCGTTCAGTCACAATTTTCTTGAACCTCACTACCGATTGATATAAATCAAACGCACTCGTTCTCTACCTATTATTTGAAAAAACAATATCCTATACGAATAAAGAAGACAACGGAGGAAAAAAATAAGAAAGGTTTTATTTCTTCATATATATATTCTGGTCACAAGCCCGACCAGATGAGCGATGGAGGTACTATTACATGCGTTACTTTGGCCCCTCAGTAGGGGGAGAAGAACCAATAGTTGGATTGGTAGGAGTGGTTTCAGGGGCTGGCAAAGCAGCCAAGACAGGATCAGGATCTGAGGGAATAGCTGAAGAGACACCCCCGTGAGCTCGCTCTTCTTCCTCATCTGAACTAAGGTCCAGCAGCTCATTCGGTAATGTCACTTCGTCTTTCTCAACTATCTCCCTCACCTCCTCGAGTGAAAGGTCGAGCTTTGTGGGAAGCATTGGCTTGGCAAAATCCTTGAACGAAGGACAGTCCAACCCATTAGGAAAGAGAACGCCATGGCAAATTTTCAGGATGGAAAGAGCCAAATCGCAAGCAAATTCTTTGCATTCATCATTTAAAAACCGCCTCTTCCATCGTTCGATTGCCTCAACCCTCTGCTCTTTAACAAAACTTTGTAGTTCAAGCAATTTGTTCTCAGCCCTTACTTTATGTAGCACCGCTTCGTGGCAGTCATGGAGGACTTTCAAACAAAGCTTTTCTTCCATTTTGGCTCTAGCGTTGGCATTGAGAACTTCCTCCTTCATGCCCTCATTATTGAGCTGTAATGCTCGGCACTCTTTTTCCAGCTCATCCCTTGACGCGATCGCTCTGTTCTTCTCCTCCTCCAGCTCGTCCCTTGACGCAACCGCTCTGTTCTTCTCCTCCTCCACCTCGTCCCTTGACGCAATCGCTCTGTTCTTCTCCTCCTCCATCTTTGAAAGTTGAATGCTCAAAATGGTAACCTGGTTAAGAAGATCTTTAATCTCCTGGTCCATCGATCGGGTGACTTCAGCCAACCGATCAAAACGCTGATACACTCTAGAAGTGACCGCTAGATTCTGCGATGAAGAACTTTGCTAAAAAAAACAGAGATGGGTGGTGGAGATTACCTTTGCCAAGCCGCGCACAAGACCATCCGTCATCTCCTTGTCACCCAATGAATCCAAAAACTCTTCGTCCGCAGGAGGGACAACTTTCTGGGAAACATGAAGAGCCACATTGGTGTCCTTAAGTGATGCAGTCTTATCTAGACTGATTGTGGACACCCACTTCTCGGAGCTGGGCACCTGCTCCTTCCCCTTACCTTTGTCCAAATGGCGGGGACCGTTCAACTTTCCGAGCGGTCCTCTTTCTCTTGAGTGGCCGCTCCACCTCTTCTTCCATAACAACTCGGTCCTCATCAGCCGATCGGGTCAGCAATGTTGTGGACTCGTCAGGTGCAGTCGACTGAGCGATATCTGTGCTGACTCTGCCGTCAGTTGAGCAATGTCTTTGTTGACCTCTGCCTTCTTGCTTCGCTCCTTCATCTTCAAGGAAGGTATAGCAACTTTGTGCTGGCCTTTGGACTTGAGAGCATCGGAGGGTGATGTGAGATTCTTGAACTTCACCATGGCTGCACAATTATAGAAGCAGTTTAGAAATTGAAACTAATATTCATGAGAAAGGGCAGTTAAACTACGAGAAGTCAACCAAAAGAGGCAATTTCTTATTCTAGCCTGCTAATCCGAGGAGGAGGATTAATTAAAAAGGCATTGGCTGGTGCCCCTCCACGATACCCCAAAACAAGATGGTCGAAAGCATACCGACCGAGCGCCTTAATTCGGTCGATCACTTCAGATTCCTTTCTAGTAAAGGAGAAACTAGAAGTGTCGTTCCATTGTTCGACCAGGGGGTACCTCCACGGCTTGGACTCAAAGATAGATCCCGGGGGCCTCACAAAGAATTACTTCGTCTTCTAGGCCTTGACTGACGAAGTCGTTCCAGCAGGACGATACCTTGCGTCTTTATACTAGAAGTGAGGAATCCCTACCCCAGTGATTAAGCTTTGACTCATTCTCAAGAAGTGCCGCAGAATACCGATAGATGAGGGACACCCGAAATGATGGCACAGCAGGGCGAGACCGTTAATGAACCCCAAACCATTCGGGGGGATCTGGCTCGGCATCAATTTATGAGCGCAACATACCTCATCGATGATTGGGACATATGGAAGCCTCATACCACCGATCGAGAAAAAGCTGTCTGAAACAGCAAAGTAGCCGCCTATATTGCTATAAATTCGCTTATTCTTGTAGTCCAACCTGGGATCCCAGGACGAAGGGATATTATTTTTTACGATGGATCGGTTCAACTCCCTTTCGTTCATCATCGATGGGTCGCCCGGTAGCTTTTCAATGACTTGCCCATCTTTCCGATCAGTAGCCCAGATTTCTTCATTTTTGTCTGCGTCCAGCGCTTCATTTCCCCTGCCTTTGGCACCTCCATCGCTTCCGCCACTCTCTCAAATTCGCTTATTCTTGTCGGCCAACCTAGGATCCCAGGACGAAGGGATATTATTTTTGACGATGGATCGGTTCAACTCCCTTTCGGTCATCGTCGATGGGTCACCCGGTAGCTTTTCAATGACTTGCCCATCTTTCTGGTCAGTAGCCCAGATTTCTTCATTTTTGTCTGCGTCCAGCGCTTCATTTCCCCCTGCCTCCGGCACCTCCATCGCTTCCGCCACTCTCTTAAACGGCCCGATAATCTGTAAAGCACTTTCGGCGACTAGTTCCCAGTGGAGTTCTTTCTGGATCGTATCTACTTTTTTGTTAGATCTCATAGGTGTTTGCGATGAAGATCGGCGAGGAGATGATGAAAAAGAGGAGGAGTTGGTGTTTTCATCCCTATGTCTAAGTTCACTCCTAAGGCTAGTTGACGACATGGTTACTGAAACAGAAATGTATAGGATGAGGAAAGGAGAGAGGACGTACCTAGTTTGGTGATTGAAATTTGGAGTTTGGACGGCGGTGAAAAGAAAAATTCGAGGACTGCGGGAAAAAAGAGGAAGAGCAGAGAGAACAAAGTTTGGAGAATCAAATACGCAGAAACGGTAGTGAAGGAAATTTGTCGATTCCAAGCGGTTATCACAAAGATCACATGAACCGGGGCACCAATCGAAGTTGGACGCGTGGCAAAACCCGAATCGTGCAAATTAGAGTTGTCAAACACATGGAGCGGTGCAACAGTTGAAAAGACGCGCATAACCATAAAAGCAACACGAAAGGACGCTCCTTTTCAAATTTTGAAAATTTGTCAGAGGACATGCGTCATAAATAATAACTCATGAGTGCTCTAACTAGGCGTCGATGTCCGATCGGTCGGGTCTATCATGAGTTGTCACACAGGCGAGTTGCACGAACCTTATGTACTCCATCGATCCTTCTCCCTGATTGGACTCGAGGAGTAGGGGGCTTATGGTTGGGTCGGTCGTGTTAAGCCCAGATCCAACCCTACGATGGCGTGTGAGCCGATCGACCCATTCCCAAGATGATGAGTTAAACACGGCAGGTATTTACTATATAAATTCATTATCTTCTCATGATGCAAGTATGACCTAGAAAACCCTATTGCTCTCTCTATTCATAGCCACAAAACCTAAAAAAAAGGAACTAATTTAAGCATCAGAGGGGCCTGCTGGCGATCAACCCCCGATGTGCCTTATTGTTTTGCAGATATTTCTTGGTTGAAGTTAATTGAGCTCATGGATCCAAATAACGACGCCCAGCCTTAACAAAATCAAACAGAACCACTTTCCTTTTGGTAATTATCAGAAGAAAAAAAAAACTAACTTTGATTTCTTATATATGGATCCCTCTCACGTGGAGGGACTCCATCTTCTAATATTGTGGCATCGAAATCGATGTCACATTCTTCTTTTGTTGAATAAATGAAAACAAACAATTGCTTTGTGGCTGTTTCAAACGGTGGAGTGCCTATATAAGACACTCCATGCTTCAGAAAAAAAATCACAAAAAAACAGAGAGCAAAACTAGAGCAAATCAAATATTCTGAAGTTATGAAATATATTCCTAAAAAGTTGGTAAGTGATAAAAAAGTGAAGTTAGTATTTTTAGGTTGGGAAACACCTTGTGAGCCATAATTTTAGTTTTATCTCTGCATACCTACTGTTTATAATAGTGGAAGAAATTTTCTGAGTTTTGTTCATGGATGTACTCAAATTTAAGGGTGAGCTATGTTAAATATTCTGTATCTATTTTGCTCATTTTATTTTTCATTTTCATGAATACACTCGCTGTGCCCAACAAGTGATATCAGAATTGCGTTTTCATTGAAAGTATTTTTTGAAAAGAAGCACGTCACCTGGAAGACAAAATTACAACAAATTTTTTGACGTAATTTGTTCGAAAAGTTGACGTAAAATAGTAAAAGTGATAAATAGTACTCTTACATTGTTTTAATAAATTTACAAGATGACAACAGCAATAATAATTGGGTCCCACGGTGTTATTTGTGATACTATTCACAAGTTACTATTTATCGAGTCCTGTAGCACTATTCTAGTGGGGTCTGATGGTGCTATTCCGGTGAGCATTATTCACAAGTTACTATTTACCGAGTTCTGCAATACTATTCCAGTAGGGTCCGACGACACTATTTTGATCCCGTGGTAAAAATTTAAAAGATATCTTTTCTGTCAAATTTTGACGTCCTAGTTCCATCTTTGAGGTTATTTTCTCAAATTTGGCTTAATTTGACAAATGGTGGTGAAGATGAGCAAAATGATCAAT
>JANIHY010000210.1:79967354-79981519 GCA_027479065.1 Erythroxylum brevipes
ATAAAACAAAATAAAATAATTATTAAAAATTAATATAAAAGATAATTTTGATGATAATATTTTGATAAGAATCAATATGTTGATAATATTTTGATAGTAACTACATTTTCATTTCCACTTCTTTATTACTTGTTAACAAATATGACCTTAGTGTTTTGCTCCATTTATTGATTTAAAAGTAGTATAAAAAGGTTTAATTTTCAAAACTTTTCCCATTTTTACACTGACAATTTTTAGTTTATTTTTTCATAGCATCATCATACTTATTTTACAATACAAATTCTAGTTTGCACCGACTATAGTTAGAGCTTTAGTATCAACTTCATTTCCTAATTCCTACTAGTTTTGTAAGCCTTTTTTTTCTTCTTCTTTTAGGCTATGTTTGATTGGACGTAAAAATTTTAATGAAATAGAATGGTTTATAATATAATGAAATGTAAATAGGAGTAATATTAAACAATTACTATTTGAGAGGAATATAAGAGCTTATATGTAATACAGTGAAATATTATTTATGTAATATAGTGAAATGTTGTTTATTATTTTACATTCTATCATAAATATATCAGATTGGATATAATTTATTTTTACCATTTAAGATAAAATGGATGTAATATAAAATCTTACTTTTTCATCATATTCTACTTCATTTTATTATAAATCCTCCTCCTAATTGATGAAATATTATTATATTTCATTCTATTAATAGCCACCTAACTAAATAGAGCCCTAAGAATTACCTTCGTATTAAAATTTGACATGTAATATTTCTTCAGCTCTTTCAGCAAGACTTTTACTAAAGCCATTGTTGTTGCGTTGTTATAAAAATAAAATTTCCGGCGTAATTTCATTCGAATTCTAAACATCAGAATCGTGGGAATTTGACCTATTGTACACGTATTCATTGAATTGATACAAAGTCGCAGTCTTGCATGGATCTAAAACAATCATAAAACTCATGATTCCAAAATCTATAGCATCATGTTTCTGTAGCAAGATATGGATCTAAGGTCTCGTCCGTGGCTTGTTGAAAGCTGAAAAGTCTATTATCTCAATTCTATGTGGCCAAGAATCTCCAAAACTTATCTCCCTAAAAGCTACATATGCAAAACTTCCAAGTAACCCTATCCATTGTCCTCGGTCAGGATTCCAGGGTTATTCATAATCACAAACAATATTTCAATCTCATTTTTCATATCCACTACTCATAGTACTGTCCACCACACATCTTGTTACTACAAACGACAATATTGTTGCAGCAGTTTCTTTAAGCTTATGGTCTCTGAGGAGCCTCAGCTACTGAAAAAGATAGGAAGAAAGTTCAAAAGGCTTCCCTGTAATCCAATGTACCGTCCTATTCGTTAAGCCCTTTTAGCTTTCTGTTCTGTTTTTTATGTTGACTACGCAAACCTGGAAGAGAAAATGAAGATTAATCTTATCGTGTAGCTCTTAAAAGTAAATGAAATGAAAAGACCAAAAAGAACAGGAAACTAATGGAAGGTGTAAAGCAATACGTTTCTTCTCTTCTTTTCTTTTTCTCCTTAAACTGTCTATAGCTTTTCGTTTGTCTGCCATCTCTTTCATATTCACGCGAACCTGAGCAAGGGACACAACCAATATCAAAATACACAAGAATGGCCATAAAAAGGGATGGTGATTACAAGCACAAAATCTTGATTCATTTTGCTGTTCCTCAACATACTATGTTAAAACCTTTAATTTCAAAACCAAATGTTTAGAACTACAATCAGACTTGACCCACTTGAAAATTTTGGACGATATCTGTTTGGCAGCCAAACATGAGAATTCACTCAATTTGCAACTGAATTAGGACCAAAATAAAGCAATCATGAAATGGATCCCTGGGTTTGCACCAGAGCATTAGCAAATGAATGCTCGTTAACAATTCGAAATGGACATTTAATGAAACATTTGCCACAAATAAGGAAAGAACAGTGGACAGAAATTAAAATGGATATTAGTACCTCATGACCGGCATTTCGGAGTGCCTGCAGAGGCTCCACACAATCCTGACCAATAACTACTAATTTCTTTCTTTTCTTCTCATCCCAATTGATACCAGTCCCTGATTTCTGTTTAGCTAATTCTTCAAACTGAAGCTGCAGAAGAGGTGAAACACCAGCCTGCAGGAAGATCAAGTCAGAGATTGCTGCTAGCCATTGCTGTTTTTATTAGCAGCACTCATGAAAGGCAGAGTCATAATCTTCGCACCAACTGAATGGAAAAAATAGTCTGAATGAAGCCATGCAAAGCAAAAAGGGTTAAATATGCAACTAGGGTTCATTTTTACACACAAATACCAGTAAATTTAACCCTTATTTTAACAAGAAGTGCATGCCACGTCATCAAACTTCACCTATCTTTGTTAATGGTTCATCCAAACAAGTGTTAACTTGTTTATAATTTATAATGTCAGGGGCTTAATTGAATGCTCTGAAGATGTCAGGGTTCTTATCGCAGTTCATAGTGAATCTTGGGGGCTTGTATACCCCTTTCTACTTTAAAAAAAATTAGTGACGGGACTTTTTGACGTATAACTACTACCTCCAACAACAGTCCAATACAGTTTTTTCCAATATTTGAGAAACTAGACCATAGATCAAATGGTAAGAGAAGTTTAAGATTTAAAGGTTCACCCCGGAAATAGATCATTATGAAACCGGTATATAATGAATGAGAAGAAGAAACTATAAAAATAAACAAAAACATAATATAACAATAAAATATTTTATTGATAAAGAAAGGATAACCATTTACATCTCTTGAGCAAATAATTGTTTAGAACATAAAAAAATGTGCCTCAAAAACTAGGATGATCTTTACACCTGTTCGACCAATATATACTAACTTACTGCTCTCTCAACCTAAATTGTGGCTTAAATCTTAAACTAAATTATCCACAACTGTTAACATTCCACCCTCTCCTCAGCCCATATTAACTAAGCCCATGAAAGTGTATACCCGTAGGAACAAGTGGGGACAGCAGGGAGGGGTGAGATCTGCCATGTAGGCAAGTTGGTTAGGGTGTAGTAAGGTAGTTATGGAGAGAGAATGTTGGGAGGGGAATATGAGGAAAAAGAGTGAGGGGAATCATCTATCGAATACTATCTTTGTTAGGAAAACAGGCCTGGAAATTCCAGGAGGGGGAGCATTGCTCCAGCTATAGTTGTTATTTTTCTATTGCTATACAATCAATACATATAATCTCTATTGAGGTTCCTAACAATTGGTGCTTTCATTGAGAGGAGAAGGGGATAGAGATTGTATGCAAACCAGAATGGAATCTAGAGTTTCTGCTTTGGAAGCGTCATTGAGGAGACAGGAGTCAACGTTGTTAGCCCAGGAGGCAATGGTGAAGTCACATGATGCTGCATTGAAGGACCTTGGGTCGCAGCTTAGTACCTTAATGGCTGGCGTTGAAACCTTAACGAAATCCCAGAGCCAACTTCAGTCGGAGCTGAGAGAAGGATTTCAAGCTCTCAAAACTAGAAATACTGGGAAACAGAGCATGGGTGACGGAGGAGAGGGATCACCGGGGTTGACTCACCTTGGTTCTTCTTCATCGGGAGAACACCCAGTTCATAGGGTCGAGACCAATCGTCAGGAGAGCCGACCTTTCACCACGGTCGGAGAGCGAGCTTGGGAGGAGTTCCGTAACGCGGCGCGAAGAGTGGAGCTCCCTTCTTTCCATGGCGTGGACCCATTTGCGTGGGTCGTCCGGGCAGAATCGTACTTTTCGATTCATGATATCCCAGATGAGTTGAGACTGCCGATGGTGCAGATTTGTATGGAGGGGGCGACGTTATACTGGTTCAAGTCGTTACGCGAGCTGGAGCCGAGCATGACATGGGAGCGTTTCAAACATTCTTTGTTTGATCGTTATGGGGAAAAGGATGAGGGGCATCCGATAGAGCTAATGAAGTCGATGGTTCAACGTGGATCGGTGGATGGTTATATCGAAGATTTTGAGAAGGTAACTTCCAGGATAACTCACCTTCCCGAAGAATGGTTTATGAGTTGTTTTATGGGTGGGCTTCGGGAAGAGATACGAAACCGGGTCAGGACCCACGACCCGGCGAACAGGATCCGCCTCCTGTCGGTTGCGCGTAAAGTGGAACGCGAGTTGATCGGAGAGGGCGTCCTCCGACCAACTGAGCCAAGGCTCCGACCTGGTATGCCTTCGGCAGGGCACGGATTTCGGACGGGAGTTTCCGGTACCCAACGACAGGGGCCAGCTGGAAGCGCCTTAGCGAATGCCAAGGGAGAGGGAAGGGAGTTCCCCAACAAGCCCCGAACAGCAGCAGTCGGAGATGGAAGACAGACCAGCTCAAGGTGGAAGGGAACCCGAAGCTTATCGTATGAGCAGCTAATGGAGAGGAGGGCAAAGGGGCTGTGCTTTAAGTGTGGCCAAACCTACGGCCCACTCCATCAATGTCCAGATAAGGAATATAAGCTGACCATTTGGGAAGGGGAAGTCGAAGCTGAGGTAGAAAACGTGGAGGTAGTAGTTGCAGAGGGAAGAGAGGAGCATCAGGAGGATTGGGAGTTGGTCTGTAATCTGGTTGAGTACAGGGAAATGGGCAGAGAGCCATCTTCATCCTCGAAAATCATGGTGATGATGGGCAAGTTGAATGAAATGCCGATCTTGATAATGATAGACAGCGGAGCTAGTCACAACTTTGTGTCAAGCACAATGGTTAAGGCTATGGGAATTCCGACCACCCAAACCCGAGTTTTTGGTGTCAGACTAGGGGATGGACACCGATCCCTCTCACAAGGGGTCTGCAAAGGAGTCCAGTTGGAGGTAAATGGAGCAGAGTTTTTGGTGGATGCTTATGTATTTAACACGGGAGGACCTGATTTGATTCTGGGAGTTGCTTGGCTTGAGACATTGGGTGTGGTGAGGGTGGATTGGAAGAGAATGACCATGTCATTCGACCAAAGGGGGAGGGAAATCACTTTGCAGGGAATTACAAGGCGGGACCCTATTCCTTTGGCTCTACAACAGATGTTTAAACATGGTGAAGTGGAGATTGAAGGATTGTGTTGGTCCATGGGAGTAAGGGAGGCTGTAGCCGAAGGAAGGGGAACTTTAGAGGCAGATCAGCAACAGGAATTACAGGCTGTTCTGTCCAGATTTGTGGAGGTGTTTCAGCCTATTAAGGGGTTGCCTCCCAGGAGAAGCAGTGATCATGCTATAGTGTTGAAACCTTGACAATGACCCCTGTTTCACTAACCTGCTTACGGTGCTCTCAACCTAAATCGTGAACCACCTGCTAACACTACCAAGACCAACTTTGACAATACCATATCATAGAAAAATTATTGCAAGTTGGAAGTAGAAGGTACCCTAGCACAAATTAAAAAAATTGTATGTTAAACAATCATGAGAACTCTTATAATCTTTAGGGAAATAGAGGAAACAAACATGGATGTAATAAGAATAAACCATAACCTAGAACCTAGAAATATTCAAAATAAAGTTAGCACCAACAGATATAAAGCAGAACCCAAAACCAATAATTTTTAAAATAAAGTTTGCGATAAGAGACAAACTAAAACCAAAGATCAATTTTTTTGAATAAAGTTAACAAGAAAAGACATAAACCAGAATCCAGAATCCAAAATCCAAAATTTTCAGAATAAAGTTAGCAGTAAGAGACATAAACTAGTACCCAGAACCCAGAATGTTTTAGAATAAAGCCAGTGGTAAGAGACATAAATCAGAACCAAGAACCTAGAACCCAGATTTTTGTAGAACCAGATTCCAAAAGTTTTTGAAACCAGAAGCTATTATACATACCACATCGGACAAACAAAAAGCTATATATCATGTAGAATTCAAACCCATATGAAAGTTTAAAGATACAAACTCATCTGATTCTTCAAAATTTTGATTAAGAGAGTCAAATGCTTAAATCTAATCTGGAAATAATAAAAGCAAAAATTAGATTATTATCCTGAATTGAGAGAAAAAAAAGGAGAAGGAAAAAAATCAATAACAACACAAGGGTTTAAACTCACTGTTTCTACAAATTTATTATGATGGGAGCTAAAATTCCAATGTCTTTAACAACATAGAGAAAACAAAAAGAATTTGATAAGCGTGAAGAATTCTTGTGAAAAAGACAATGCAAGATGTTGAAGAAGAAGAAGAATTATATTAAATTATAAACTCCCCTTACTGGTCTGGTCAGTTTAGAAGGTTTAATAAAACAAGCTGGTTTGCATCTTAATCAACCGGTTTATAAATTTAAAGGTTTTTAAACCTAACTGGATCATCAACCTGGCTGGTTCCTGGTAAATCTGATTGAACCGGCCATTATTCTTACAATCATTTTTCAAGCTTTGATTAATCACTATTAATAAATCTTAAAATAATCTTGCAAATTTAATTGAATGCATAACATAGTAACATACTAAGAGGATCAACACCTGTTAAATAAAACAAGATTAGCACATTAAAAACACTCCAGCACAAGCTATTTATAGGCAACCAACAGTGACCCAAAAAGTTAAAATTGCAAATTGATAGCAAATTACCCCTGCCAAATAGCGATTTGACAATGATCTTGGCCGCAAAGGATGTGAAAGGAGCAAATTGAGCTCCTGCATTTCAAAAAGGAAACATAAGGACAAAGCTGCAAAATTTTAGATTTATTTAAGGAAGCTTGAAAGTTTCTTTTTCTGGACATGAAACCTGCTGTAACTTTTTCAACTGCATGGACGTGACTTTCTTTTTTTTATAGTTGTTTACTCTCTCCTCTTCGCTGTCCTCATTGTCCAAACTTAACTCCAGTGATTCAGCATTCCGTTCAAACCAGGTTTTCTTTGCCTTCTCCTGTAGAATTCATACATTCACAAACAGCAAAAGAGATTACCTGGGGTGATAGTCTTGCGTAAAGTGAAAATGGAACTCCAAAAAGCTAAAGATTAAAGAAATTACTACATGGTAACATTAAATTTCCACAATATCACAGGTAACAAAATATATTGCCCAAAAACCTAAAACCTATGCACGTCAACATTAACACATAGACAGACGTTAAAATCTCTGATGTATGCAAAATAACTTCACAAATAGAGAAAAATATTAAATCAATAGTCAAAAGAAAAAGTAAAGAATATGCAGTTTAAAATTAAAGAACAAGTACAATTTAAGCAAAGCCATAAATCAGGAATAAATATGGGGCACAAGTGCAAACTGCAGCTACAAACATTATGCCCACCATATGAAAAAAACTGTTTCTAACAGCTCTAAATGAAGCAAAACATAGTCTATATACACAGCCATGTATAATACCTTCAAGGGTTACATCAAACAGATTATAAAAGTAACCTGAGACTTCTTTTGCATCAATCTACATTTACATCAACACAAAACAGCAAAGTAACCAGATAAGTACACCAGTCATACTTGGGATTCCTTTCTCACAATCTTGTCTATTTGACGTGCAAGAGACAACCGCTTCATCACTTCTGCTATGTACGATTCCTCTAAAGGAAATCTGTGGAAACTCTCCTACAAAAATAAAGAGGAACTTAATGTCTTTGGCGTACAAATCATACATTAGGTATAAAATAACCCATCTTTCCTTCATGATAAACACAATGATTAATTACCAACCAAGAGTATTTTAAGTGATCTATGATGTTAAAAGTATATAATCTCAACAAAATGCACCAAAAGTTCAATAACTAATTGATCTTGACTAGTTTTTCGTTGGAGAAACTATATAATCTGCTTCTCTGTAATCCTAAATTAGTACTTGGAACTTCTATTTGAAAGGTAATTCCACTAAGAACAATACAAATTTGAAAGGAATGGAAATTCTAATTAAAAAAACCACTACCTTGGAAAATGATTTGCACAACGCAGCAAATTTTGATGTGTCCTTTGGTGAGATTAAGGCAATGCTACATCCATCAGTAAAAGCTCTAGCAGTTCTTCCACTTCTGTGAACATAAACCTAATATAAAATGCACAAATGAAATAAAGACAAACAGAGAGGGATCAATAAGTGTGTTTAAACATTGACTAGAAATTTTCATCATTACTTCTGCTGAATGTGGAAGCTGATAATGAACAACAGTTCGAACACCAGGAATATCAAGCCCTCGTGCAGCAACATCAGTAGCAACAAGTATACCGTGTTCAGTTGAACGAAAACGATCAATTGCCTGCATCAAGTGCATAAAAGGAGAATACGTTTAATACCACGTAAGAAGACACAAGGTGACTTGGTGCATTCTGTTGATAACAAATGTCAAATTAACTGATATAAGTTAATGAGGAAAGTAACCTCTATCTTCATAATTTCATAAGAAAGGCGCAAAGTAGACCCCTAATTAAAAAGGTAAACCATAAAAAGGTGGTCTTGGTCACTACTACGGACATATTTTTGCAATTGCATTAGATTCAAACCTTTAGCTAATGAAACTTAGAGAAAGAAAAACCACAAACCTTTAAACGAGCTCGTTGCTGCATCTGAGCATGAAGTGTCCAAACATTAATGCCAAGGATGCGTAAGATGGCAGAAATATGGCGCAAAGCTGCAATTGACGTACAAAAGACAATAGTCCGACCTTGTCCATGAACACTCAAGATGTAGTACAGGTAAGCATCTTTATCTTCTTCTGTGCATCTATAAAACAACAAAGTCAACTATGAGAAGTCAATCGATTGTCACTAATCTACAGAAAAATGTACCCATTTGTCATTGCAAATACTGATTTTTTATCTAGTAGCCGCTAAATTATGTATCATTGAACATCAAAAAAAGCATAAATACAATTTTGCAAACAATTTCATGCAATCACTAGAGAATTGTGACATTCAGGATAGTCCAATTCTTAATTTTTGCACTCCTGTATTTTCCAGATTCAGCAATTTTACTTTGGCTTTCATTTCAGTCCAAGAGTTTTGCAAAAAATATAATTAATCACTTCCTTTCTGTCAACTCATAAGGGACTCAATAGAAAATTGATTTACAGTTTGACCTACTTATCATGCTTTTCTATTCCAGTCCTCTTACTTATTACTATTCATCATTGATAATCAAAATTATGAAATAAAGTTAGGTAATCTAATGACGTATATAACAAGTTCTTTTGATGGTTATTCTAGCTACTTTCTATCTATTATGAGGGATGTCAGCTCACAAGAAGGGTTTGTAGTGATCTGATAATCAAAGCAACTACCTGGTGACTTTATTATGCTGTCAAAGACTTCCAAGGAAAGATTTTCTTTGTCAATTCTATCATACACAAAAAGGTGAAATTACAACATTGGAATGAAAAGGCACACACCACCAGGGCAAGACAAGTGGGATTAGAAAAGGCTAATTGTTAGGAAACAAAAATGAACATAGTTTATCTAGAAAACCATAATTTATGGGCAGCATATGTTCAAGCAAACAAGAAGTTTGACTCAACCAGCTTTTGATTAACACAGAGCCATCTACTGCAGGAAATCCAACTCAAATTAGATCACTCTCATAACATGGCAATAAAATATAATTTCAAAGAACCAAGCCAGAAGGTGTAATGTGCATACTCAAATGGGGATTTTATATTGTGGAGTTTAAGTCATCCATATGTAGTATCATATAACAGATAAGATGTAATGTACATACTCAACAAATGATTCCGCAATTTTATCTGCCAGGATTGACGCCTTTGTCAAGTCAATGATGGCAGAATTAGGTCGCATCCCGGCACGCTCAGACAAAGTTTCTATTGAATTCAATCCATCAGAAGTCGCCGATTGTTTTGGTTTCAGTGAACCACGTTTTAACTTCTTGCGAAATTCAGCTGACAACGCTATAGTTGCAGAAAAAACAAATGTTTGTCTTTTCTTTCTTTGCAAGCTTGAGAATGTTACACATGTTTGTGTATCATGAGAATGGCCTTCAAGAGTACCACTGGTAGTAGGCAGTATGTCAATTATTGATTGCAATTCGCGAAAATGTCCATTCTCAATCATGCGATCAGCCTCATCCAACACAAAGAATGATAATGAATGTAGCTGCAGAAATGAGTCAATGGAATCAATACTCCTACATAACCCAAATCATCAATAAGCGATCCAGTTGGAAGCATGAACACATTATTTTTTGGAAAAAAAATTGCAATTTTATTGTTGAAGATTTAATGTGTCAGCAGCACTCCATCAGAATCAAGAAAATTCGTGCTTCCTAATTTGATTTCTTCTGGACATTTCCTGCAGCTTTTGGCACGGTCATGCCTTTGCATGAAGAAAAGCTCAGAGAAATGCAGTGCTAACACATTGTGGAAGTTCATTCTTTCACAAGAGCCGATCAGTTATTTATATACAGAAAGCTTACAAGTACTATTACACTGACAGTCTGCAAAACTAGTTTGTTCAATTCTGGTGGCAATAATTTCCTTCTGTCACACTATTAGAACTGGAAAAGATACACTTGCAGGGACTACTACCTCTTTTCAAGAGAATGAACATTATTGGAGGACAACAAGCGACACTCAATCTCTCTATACATATCAAGATTTTTACATATGTCCTGTATTTTTCCATTAAACTACTTTATACATTTAATAAATATATTTAGATTATATTTTTCTATGTACATTATTCATTTAATTATTTTGCTTCTACTTCTACCACTTTTGATCTAATTTGTATACTTCACTATTATATGAATATTAAATAGATGAAAAGAAAAAAAAAACCTCGATAAGATGCTTTTCCCCACTAGACATAAGTTCCCACAACCTCCCAGGAGTCCCAACAACTATCTCAGGCCTCGCTTTTAAAAGCCTTTCCTGCTTCTCCGTAGACATCCCACCAACAATGGGAACTATCCTTATGTTGATAACCTTAGCCGCTTCCTTAAGATGATCAGTGATCTGAGAAAAGGAAAGTAAAAGATTCAGGAAGCCAGTTCTTATCTACCAAAAGTCGTATCTCAAGTAAGTCATCAAAAAATATCAACATGGTTCAGTATTTTTAATGAAATATCATGCATGACAAAATTTCTTTCTCGAACAGGGAAAGTACATTAATAATCAAAGTGCTCCTTGGTCACTATTAACAATAGATTGCATACTCTGTGAAGGTTGAGAAAGAACTGATAATCCTAACAGATAAGAATAAACATTAATAGTTGTCCAAAGAGCAGAATGGTTCTGATCACCATATCAAGTTTTTGTACCAATACAAAACATTTTATCTGAACTTCAAACTCTATGAACGTGTTTCTTTGACTTCCACTGAAAAGATAAAATCGTTCTACTTATCAATCTTGTTAACTTGAAACAGTAAGAAGACTAAGACAGGATGAACTAATTCAGGTTGATTAGTGCAATGGGAGTCCCAAAAAGGATGAAAAAGAAAAGAGATCACTTCAAAGAACCTGTACCATCGAAAATATTCAGATTTCAATCAACTAATAAAAGTTTCAAATAATTCCTAATTTAAACTATTTCTAGCTTAACATTTTTCAACCTTGTGTCTCAAATAAAATTAATTTAACATTCCAGTTCTTCACCAAAGGAAGATAAGGTCCTGCCTATATAAAAGTGTAAAAAACTTTCAAAATCATATCATAACAGGGCATTCAGAAAGAATAACATGAGATTAAAAACAGAGAAGAGGTGTATGCCCTCTTCCTGAATTCTATGATTCAAGGCAGGTATCAAAGAGGGAAGATAAGTTCACATCTAAATGGCTAGTTTCAGGTTATGTTCGTCTATGTATCTAGAGCCTAACAAGGTTTTGAGGTCAAAGATAGTCATAAAAGTACTTGTATGAATTATGCACAACAATAGAACAGCATGCACCTACCTCAATGAGGGAAAAATAAATTGCAAAAATTTTGTCCAAAACTAAAGATCTATGTCTTTTATACCATATATATAGATACATACATGTGCATTTTTCAGAAAACCCCAGTTACGTATCCATTCGACATCCTTGATTGCACTATGTCCTAGTGTGTTCCGGCGACCATTCTTTTTTATTTTATCCATGTACTAGACAACAACAAAAAGGCAAAAAGAATAGCAACTACCATTGTTAGCTAACCCATTTTGCTCCAAGCCATACAAACATACAACCAAATGTAACGCAGATGATTGAAATGTTAAACTTCTCTTGCAGCCTTAGTTTGCTAATACATATATATCTTACAATTACAACATAAAACTAGAGGATATCAAACAAATTGTAATCTGTACTGTAATCAATAGCCTTCGTATTAGAAGTGTATTACTACCTGCATTGCAAGCTCCCTAGTAGGAGTGATAACAAGAGCCCGCAAAAGGCCTTTTGGAGCAAATTTTCCAGCTTCCTCCCCCATCTCATCAAGCATTTTTGCAGCTTTATCTCTCTCCTCTAGGAGACGCTGAAAAATGGGCAAACCAAAGGCAAGTGTTTTACCAGACCCAGTTTCTGCAGCACCAACTACATCCTGTTACACAAAAACATTACCACGACTATTAAACTAAGCAACATTATCGATCACAAAAACCTTTCTATGCACTCTTCACTGACCTTTCCTTGATGTGCAGCAGCTGGTATGCAAGCTTTCTGTATTGGTGTTGGTTCCTTGAAACCAAGCCTATATATCGATTTCATGAGCAGAGGATGAAGTCTCAACTCATTCCAGGAATAAAATTCTGTTTCATCAACAGGGTCTTCTTCAAGATCCTCCTTGCTATCATTAACTACAACAGCAGTCAGAGTGTCCATGAATAAATAACTAATGCAATTGTAAATTTCATATCTCACAAATTCTACAACTAACCAATGTAGTTGCGCTTTTCCTTAAAGATCAAACAAATTAACTGCGAAAGCCAAAATGATTTCTAACGTATATGGAGGATATATCTCGAGGAAATTCATAATTCTTCATAAAAACTTGATTTTTCATTTTCCTTTTCCTTATCTTGGAGCCGTAGCTTAGCTCAAGAATAATATTTATAAAAAAAAGAGTCCAAACAAGCTTAGAAAGTGGAGCACATAAAATATGTGCAAACAAGATCTGTAATGACTCCAGAATTGGAAAACACTAACCATCAGTAGGTATAGCTTTAGTTGTTGCTTCCGGTGCATTCTTCTTCTTCTTCTTCCTCCTTTTCTTCCTCTTCTTCTTGTCCTCCACATTTTCCTCCTCCACTGTCTCTCCAACTTCGACTTCACAGTCACCAGCATTAGCTTTCAATTTCTTCTGTCTAGATTTCTTCTCTGGCTTCCCCTCCTCATTGGGAATGATCAATCCATAGTCAACCTCATCAATCTCTTCAAGCGAATAAAAACCTACATGTAAACGTGAAAGGAAAAAGTTCATAAAAATTACCCACTAACTATAGTTAACAATAGAATGCATCCTTTCATTCTTTCCAAGTAACATTGTCTGCAATAGTAAAGCCTAACACAGCGCTGGAGAAACAATACTATGTGACTGTAACTACATATCATCAAGTATTTGGCCTACATCAAAATAAACATAGAGAGCAAATAAAAAACAGACCTCCTTCGAGGTTGTGGGATCCGGAAAGGACAGAAAAGGGGTCGTCCTCAGAAAGAGAAGTGTTCCAAGGAAGTGAGTCGAAAGTGTCTGCTTTAAAGTCACTTCGAGCTCTCTTTCTCTTCCTTTTATTCTTAGAAACAAGTTCGTAAGGCCTCTGCGATGGCGGCGAAGCATTTGCCATGCGGATTCTGGCTCTGGTTGGAGATTTTTGTCGAACAGTTGCGTTGAAGAAGAATGATCACCAACGACAGGTTACGTTCTTTTGGGCTTCAGTTTCCCAACGGAGCTAGGGTGTTGTATAAAACTTACGCTCCACTTAGCAACAGCAGGCGGGCTAGGTCGGGTCACCCTGGTTTATTGTTTTATAAAGAAATTTAAAATAACGTCATTTTATAAATATTCGTTTATTGCTAAAAATTAATTAATGTAATGGAATATAGCGTGATTAAACAGTAAGAAATAATTTATAAAGAAATAAAAAATAATATAGTGAAAAGTTAATTAATGGGATACAAGAATTAATAATGTAATATAAAGAAATATTGTTTAAAAAATCAGATGGAATGAAATAGAAATGAAATTATCATTGTTTTGTTTAAGATTGGAAATTGTTAGAAATGGAATGGAATGGAA
>JANIHY010000210.1:80079120-80094020 GCA_027479065.1 Erythroxylum brevipes
AGGTCATTATGGTAGTGGTGGACAGATTGTCGAAGTATGCCCACTTTATTCCTCTCAAACATCCTTTTACCGCCAAGGTTGTGGCTGACTGTTTTGTCAAGGAAGTGGTTAAACTCCATGGCATCCCAAAGTCAATTGTAAGTGATCGGGATCTAATTTTTGTTAGTAACTTTTGGAAGGAACATTGGAGGTTGCAAGGAACGGTTCTTCGCATGAGTAACTCGTATCATCCGGAAACAGATGGACAATCCGAAGTGGTCAACAGGTGTCTTGAAACCTACCTCCAGTGTTTTGTATCTGAGCAACCTAAACAGTGGCATAGCTGGTTATCTTGGGCTGAATTTTAGTATAATACCTTGTTTCACTCCGCAACCGCCACAACTCCTTTCGAGGTGGTGTATGGTCGACCTCCACCTAAGATTCCTCACTTCCTCATTGGGGAGTCTCCTATTGATGTTGTGAATGGTGTATTGATTGATAGGGATGAAGCCTTGAGACAGCTCAAATTCCACCTAGTTCGAGCTTAGCAGGTGATGAAATCTGCAGCAGATGGGAAGCGAAGGGATGTTTGGTTGGAGAAGGGAGATTGGGTCTATGTTAAGCTTAGGCCCCACAGGCAGGTTTCCGTGGCTAGGCGAATTTGTCCTAAACTTTCTACTCGATTTTTTGGCCCTTTTCAAGTGATAGCTCAGATTGGAGCGGTGGCATACAAGCTGGCTCTTCCAGATACTTCAAGAATTCACCCGGTGTTCCATATTTCCCAGCTTAAGAAGATGATTGGCAATCATGTGCCAGAACCTACACTTCCTTCAGGTTTAGAGGTTGATTCCATTGAACCTTTAGCACCTGAGGCCATCCTTGCGGAACTAACTATTCAGAGAAACCAGGAGCAAATAGTTGAGTGGTTTGTGCTATGGAAGGGCAGACCTATTGAGGAAGCTTCATGGACAGCAGCCGCTCAAATACAGCAGCAGTTTCCTTCCTTCTGCCTTGAGAACAAGGCAGATTCTGTAGGGGGTGGAATTGATAGCAATATGGATCCTAAACCCATATTGACATATTCTAGGAGGAAGAGGGAGAAGGGACCGAACATGGGCCACCAAATTCACTAAGGCAGGGAGGGGTGAGTCATCAAACGGTTAGAGAAGTTAGTTACAGGAGAGAGAGCAAAGGACTATGTAAGGGATGGGGTAGTGCAAGGTGGGGGATATCTTTACACTTGCTTGTTTTCGGCTGATAGCTAAAGGGCCAATAGTGGTTGGTTAGCTTGGTGCTTGTAGATTACACTACAAGGTTGTAGCTAAATATCAATAAAAATACCTTCATTTCCTCAAGTAAAACTTCCTTCCACTTAGGCTCTTGGAATGCATCATGCACATTTCTTGGAATTCTTACACTGTCAAGTTTAGTAGTGAAAGCTTTAAACTTTAAAGACAACTTTGAGTAAGTCAAATAATTTGAAATAGTATAGTTGGTGCATGATCTTACCACCTTTCGTAATGCAACTGACATATCCAAGTCACTTGCTACAGTTTCTTTAACAGTCGGTTCTTGGTCCAATGATTGACCTTGTTGAGGAGCTTTAAGCCTTCGAGAATACAAAAAGATTGGCTGGTCGAGAACTAGTTCTCCCACTGAATCGGATTGGACAGTTTTGGGTTCAATGGTGGGTGTTTGTGAGTTTTGTGGGAAAATCTGGACAGAATTTTGTGAGATAGAGAGTGATATGCTTAGGTCCCAATAAGTCTCTTCATGGAATGTCTCCCTCTGAAGAGAGGTATTGGAGAAGAATGATTGACTTTCAAAAATGATGAAATCATATGAAATAAAGAATTTGTTCATAAAAGGTGAGAAACACCTATAACCTTTTTGAGTGGGAGAGTACGCAACAAACACACACTTAATAGCTCATGGGTAAAGTTTGTTTCTATTGCGTTGACTGTTGTGAAACAAAACAATACACCCAAAGACTTTAGGAGGACGAGAATTAAGAATCTTTACGTGAGGAAATTGATCTAGAAGAACAATTAAAGAGTTTTAGAATGGAGACGATTTATCAAGTATGATGCAATTAGTATAGCTTCTCCCCAATAGGAATTTGGAATAGAATTGGTAAACATCATAGATCGGGCTACCTCTAACAAATGATGATTCTTTCTTTTCACTATCCCATTTTGTTGTGGGATATAAGCACAAGAACTTTGGTGGTTGATCCCATTTTCACCAAGATATTGAATAAAATCATGTGAGAAATATTCTTTCCCATTGTCGGTACATACTACCTGAATAGAGGTTTGGAATACATTTTGAATGAGCTTCTAAAACTGTTTAAAGACATGATAGGCTTCAAAAAAAATTTCATTAGGTATACCCAATATACCCTTGTATGATCATCAATGAAACTGATAAATCAACCAGTACCCATTAAACTTTTTAGCTCTAGCAGGACCCCAAATATCACTATGAATTAATTGGAATGATTTTGAGGGTATGAGTGTATGGGATGATTGTTTTTGCTTTGCAAGGACACATTGCTCACAATATAAAGAAATATGATCTTTATTGATGAAAAGTTGTGGATATAAGATTTTCAAACATCAGAATTTGACATAACTAAAAGGGAAAACTTATTTGGTGTTTTAAGTTTAGTAGGAGTGCTCTTTCCTGAGAAGTAGTAAAGTCCATCTTTCTCCTCAACACTGACAATCATCTTCCCCAAACATTGGTCCTAAAATTCACAATGAGAAGGAAAAAACGTCACAAAACAATCCATGTCCTTGGTTAATTGACTAACAAATAACATATTATAAGTTAACTTAGGTGTATAGTGAACAATATTTAATGTCAGATTTGACAAACAAACCCTCCCTTGACCAATAGTTGGTGACACCTTTCCATTTGCGACCCAAACATTAACTTTCTGTTCATGCGACTCATATTTCTCAAAAACATTCAAAGACCCAGTCATGAAGTCTGGTGCACCCGTGTCCACAATCTAAAAATCATGACCTAGAGACATTGATAATAATGATTGACACAAGTTACTTTTAAGCACTAATGCTGCGGTAGGAGTGTTGGTCATATGAATTTGATTCAATTGTGATTTTTGTTTGATTCAAGAGTTGGTGAAGCAGTTCAATCTATTGGGAAGACAAATTTAGCCCAGTGGATTTGCTAATATCAGATTCCGCTACATGTGTTGTTCCACGTTTTTGCTGACCCTTTTGGCTTTTAGGCTTCCAATCTGGTGGTTTCCCATGTATGTGCAAGCAAGTCTCACAAGCGTGGTAAGGCTTATCACAGTGGTTACACCACTGTTTGTTCTTGATTTGTTGCTCTCAGGGTTGTTGAGTAGACCCCTTTCGAGAGTTTGCCACTAAAGCTGAACCTTGAGATATTTGTTCCGAAGTGCGAGAGATAAGCATGACCTTTCTTCTACTCTCTTTCCTACAAACCTCAGTAAATGTTTCTCAGATTGAGGGTAATGGCTTTAAACCAAGTAGCCGTCCTCGTACTTCATCAAGTTCAACATTAACCTCAGCAAACGTTTCTCATATTGAGGGTAATGGCTTTAAACGAAGTAGCCGTCCTCGTACTTCATCAAGTTCAACATTAAGTCCTTGCAAGAAACCAAAAACCCTCTCCTTTTCCAACCATGTTCCATATTTCTCAACATCAACATGACACTCCCAATTTATTGCATAAAACAGATCCATCTCCTACCATAATTCAGTGAGTAAGTTATAATATTTAGTAACAGACATGTTACCTTGGTGAGTATTTTTTATTTTGGATCTGATTTCAAAGCATTGAGATGTGTTCTCCAAATCAAAATATATTTACTTGCACAGCCTCCCAAATCTCTCTTGCAGTTTTGCAGAATAGATAGGTTCTTCCTATTTTTGGCTCCATTGAATTGATAAGCCAAGCCATAATAATAGAATTCTCAGCCGGTTAGATATCCAGCCTTGCCTACTTTGATTACTAGCATGACTGACTGAGACCATTCTCGGAAATTCATTCATTCAATTTATGTTGCATGATTTGCAGCGAAAGATTACTTATATAGGGAGATGAGGATTGGGCTGAAGGGGTTACGGAACTAGGTGTTTGGGAGGAGGTTTGTGTATTAGAAGACTCGTATCGTGGCTGGAAACAGATTTTAGGCTACCAGAACCGACAGCTTTGACACCATAAAACAAGAGGATTTTAGAAAGGGGACAAAACTTCACTTTATTCCTTGATTCAAGGGAATTTATACAAGAGTATTTCCTAATTTAATGCTACTATCAGATTTATAATAGGATAAACTTATCTTATCTTTTACAAGATAAACTTATCTTCTAAAAGATAATCTCCTAAGCTAACAAACTTATCTAAAAATAAAGATAAATTATCCAACAAAAACAAGATGATATTCGTAGAGCACCAAAACGGAAAAATATACCTGATATGAACTTTTTCCATCAGCAGGACTGTCATAAGATTTCATGTGAAGCATTATAGAATCAAAGTGAGGAATCAAAGCTGACTCAGCTGGCACCATAAACCCACATATTCCAAGCAGTCCAGCTGCACATATTGATCTTAGCAAACTAGATTTACCACCCCCATTTGGTCCTGTTAAAATAAATAGCGATTGCATATCAACTGTATTTGGGACAGCGTTGCCTTCTGCAGTGTCTAACCAATACGGAGAGAGACCAATTAATTTCATTCCCTTAGCTCCATCAACTGATTCTGCATTCTGCACCTCAAATAAATAAGAGAGACAGCCAATTCCATAATGATCCAATAATGCTTAATTTGAACAGCACAAAAGGAACACCATGAGCCTCCAGTAATAGGTGATTCTAGATGATAATAATCCATTTACCATTTTCATTATTGGAACATCTGAATAAAGGTTACAAGTATTGAATTCTCAAAAACAATATAACTATCAAAGAAGATCATATAGTATTTAGAATATTCTGATATGTGTAGTGAAGTTATTTTATGCACCTCAAGATTGTGTTTTTAATTATAGATGGGAAGATGGCGAATTAGTTCTACCTAATCTGATGTAAAGTGCAATTGTCAATTCAGCAAGTACTGTCCCTACAGATAACACTAACTAGCAACAGAGCATTCATCGGGTCCAATAGCAATGGACAAACATCTGATTCAACAATCTACAACATCTTTTTTTGAAGATTCAATCAAGTGATACAACAAGGCAACAAGCATACAGGAACCATAAACGTAGAGCATATGGCCAAAAGAGAAAACACAATAGGAGTACTGAAAGACTCAAAATTGAGTCTTCAAGGGAAAAGGATGAAACAAGTATGTTTGCTGGTAATTCAGTAATTCATATCTACCTTGGACATATCAAACCCAGCCAGAGTTGGAAAAACCCATTTTCTTCGCCTCCCTTCACTGCAATGAACCAATGATGCCAAAATAAGAATATTAAATGAAATCAAAGCACTGAATTTCACAATCAATTGCATATGTCCTATAAAATAGTCCAGAAGCATCAGTACTTCTATAAAATAATTTAGAATATGCAAATCCAAAAGCTTCATTGACATAAAATGAATTATTGGCAATATTCGTTTCTCAGGGCATAAAACATGTTCAGGAGAATACAGACCCACGTATCTCTGCTTGGAATATTAAACACTAACCTACAAGAGAACAAATCTTTTAGTTTGCCATATTGGAGGCATTGCAGAAAAAGTGATTCAAGAAATCATACAAGAAATAAATTATTAAGTTCCAGAAACAAGCATATCCAACCTGACATGAGCACACAAAGCCTTTGCAATAACAAGCAACATTGACGCAAAGACAAGGATGTTAATTTTCGTTTGTAAATCTGAGGAAAGTCCCCTCAACAATTCCAAAACCCTGAATTTTGCCCTCTCACCAGCATCATGGTACCTAAAGCAGGGTAAACGATTTATAAAACAGAGCAGAGCAAAAACAAGAGGCAAGCCCAAGGAAAAAGGTATTGCTCAAAAAGTGTACCTCATCAAGGCATCCTCCACCTTGCTGGTAGTAAACCATTCCTCACCAACTTTTTTACCTTTGGAGTCCAAAGCAGGTTTAAGCTGTTTAATTTGTTCTTCCCCAGGAGTACAAGCCCATACTGCGGGTGAAAATCTCCTTCCCTTAAACCAAACAGCTTCATGCTCCCGAGCATATGAGATTTCTCCCTTTGGTCCACCAAGTGGCGCTGTGGTAGCTTTTATTCTTGTAATTATGGGAAGAAAATCTTCAGCTACCTATAAGATTGATTTTCATTGAATAAGAAAAATTTTCCTAAGGCAGAGCATCAAGGGAATCAAGAGTTTAGCGCAGAATTACTTGGAAGTGACAGATAACAACAAATGAACATCCTTACAACTATCAAAGATGTGCCCATTAAATCAAAAGTAAAAGTGTCCTAGTAGTGTCCAAATTAAAATGGAATGCTAGAAGTATTTTATATGCCCTCCATAGAGCCCCAACTTATCATAAATTAAACATTTCACTCCAAAAACATAAGAAGAGATCATTGCCATAGCACCAATGATTATGTTATAGAAGCATCAAAAGAAACACAAATCATTGAGGCCTTACTGCTAATGCCAATTCTTCTGCCGCTTTTTCCACTTCTTTCATTTCTTCTTTGAGATGGAAACTCTTCACCCGACCTTTCCATGGAGACTCCATATCCTCAAAAAAGTCATTTGGAATGCTAGAATAGGAACTTGGCTTTTGATCACTTTCATTATCTAGAGTGATCAACTCAGAAATTTTGCCTGATACCCACCTACATTCATTAACCTGGAGAAAAGGACGGAAAGAAGCAACGAATTAAAACTAGAAATCAATTACATTGGATCATAGACCATATCAATTTGGGAACAGACAACAGCTCTCTTAGCTGTCATCTTTTTTATTGCTACAACTTGGAAACGGCAGCAACATTCATTGGCATTAACACAGTTCTAGGCAATTTCAGATAAAGCCAAAAAAAATTAAATCAAAAGCACTAAGAGTAACTTGTATGGATACTTGATGCTATTCACCAATTTATGTGAAAAGAAGTTTTAATCCAGCATATAGTCATAATAAGATAGACACCTAAAACCTTATAATTCAGATAACTAGACATCAATAGAAGCACTCAGAGACTTCAAAAGACAAGTCTATATGAAGAGTATCAATAACATTATAATGTTGCATGATCACAACAGCACTTTGACTGGTATCAAGGAAGTAAAAGATTTGAACATTTATAGCTATCTACTAAGTCACAAAGATCTGTTCGTTACAAAAAATAGTTTAAAAATTAAAATTCAAAAGAATAACATTTCAAAAAAAAAACACAAAAAAGTTTCTATCAATATCTGATTTGTATAGTGAGATTAAAGTTTATAAAATAGGAAGGTGTTACTTTTATGGGTCTAAAAGACTAGTCAAATGCTTTGAATAAAAAGTTTATAACTGTCATCTAACCATTCAATTCTAAAGCTTAAAGAGTTGGAATACCCTCAAAAGTTAAATATTATTGTATCGTGCATCCTCAAACAAAGTATAAACAAAATCACAATGACTTACAGATCTACAACAAATGCAGCTTGAACTCAAGACCTCCTATTCATAAGGGTTCTAATACTATGTGAAATAACCATTCAAACTCAAAAGCTTAAGATGTTGGGAACATCCTAAAAGTGATTCAAATAATATCAGAATAATAAGCAAAACTCAGCCAGCAAGGTTTATTTACAGCCTTTAAATGGAGAAATTTTAAAATTTAGACATAGAAAAAACATATCAACATGCACAAATGACGGATTAAATGGCAAAGAGAAAATTTTGCAAGCTTCATTAGCCAGTGCATCATGCTCATCACTTGGAATTTTAAGTAGCAAAACATAAATAAAATGGTGAATGAACACTTTAGGATTCATATTTACGGTTCCACTTACCAAAGTCTCAAAATCTATTTTCAAGCCTGTTGCAACCCATGTGGGATTCATCAAAGATTTCAGGATTTCATGGAGCTCAGAGTTACTATCCATGTGTAATATCTCATCAACAACGTCTTTTATTCTGCAAAACTCAATATGATTGGCCTCTCTCAGTTCAAGTAGCTTCACAAGCTGTAGGAAAAACAGAGATAACTTAGAAATCAAACACGTAAATTTTGAAGAACAAAAATTGATTGGTAAAAATGAAGGAAAATTAACTGGCCTTCTAGTTGGCTTGTCTTTTGTTATCCTACCAGAATGGTTTGAAGAATTCAGACAAGTTGGAAATAAAAGTCACAGATTTAGAGATTTTAGTATTATTATTATTATTATTCTGCATCCTATATAGCCATGTATTGTGTATTTATATAGAAATATTACTGTTACAGTGAAACAGTTTAGGTACTCTGTTTTGAATATTCCTAATAATCTACCCTACTGCTATAAATAGATAGACTACTAATTAAAAAAAAACAACCTAGTGTCATCCTGATCTTTGTATCCATGAATGCAAGCCTTACAGCTGAACCACATACCTCTTTCCCTCTACTCTTTCTCATTTATTCTAATTTCATAGTGGATTCTGAAACTATTTGAATATGCTAATGAGATTGCGTAAAAATGGGAAGAATCAATCTTGCAAAGACATCATCTTGAATCTTGAATAAGTGAAGTTTCTGCAAATAGTAAAAAAAAATAAAGAACTATGGGAAGATTCTTAAACACAAAAAAGGTTGAGAGAGGATGCAAGGCCATATCCTTGTTGCAGATCTGACCACAATAATTTGCACAAAAAGGGTAAGAATTGTATTAGTTTCCAATTCTAGTTGCACAAAACTGTTGCAAAAGCATCCTATCAATATTTGCAAGTCACTTTGTATTTCTTGGTTACTAAAATATAGCTCGAAGTCTCTTCTAGGGGGATGAAATTAGTAAGTTTATACGAAAATATGATTTTTTCTAGCTTCAGAAGAGTAAAAAAGCACGTCAATATCCACTTTAGCCTTTCCAATTACAGGTAGCTTTTACTAACATTTTTATCAAGCAAAAATTCATTATTGAGCAATGTAGTTTTTGGATAAGCCTCCCAGTGTTGATTTGGGGGTCATATTTTCAATAGAGCATTTTATCAATGAAGCTTTTGATAGAGAGGGCTTCAGGAGGAGATATTGATGGTGTAAGGGTTATTCGTTGGAGGGGCATATTTGTAACTTGAAAATTTCCTAGTTCATGTTGTAAAAGGAAAAATCTTAATGCAAAAGTAATGGAAAGAGAGTTGCTGTCAGTAAGGGTAGCCACACTCGCCAAACCAAGTTGAATCTAGTGTTCTACGTCTCTCTAACAACAAAGGCCAAAGTAGTCAGAGCTGTCATCTATCAGGTGCAGGTTGCCATTCATTACAGCAGTTTTAGAGTTTCAAGAAAGAATAAAATAAAAATCAGGCAGAAGAAATTATGCTTCTACATCTATGAATATTATAGCTGTGTCCTTTCCACAAAACTATAGCCATTTGCAAGCTATTCACTACCAATACTTGAAAAAATCATGGCAGAGATGATACTTACGAAAAGAACTGTCTGAATTAACAGTAAAACTAAATAACTAGAAAAGAGAAGTAATGATTGCTGAAGCTTGCTGCATCCACAAGTATTATAGCAAAAACATTTCCAAGTACTAATACAACTAGAACTATTATTAAATAACATGTGAGAAGCGTAGATGTAATATATTTGAATGTTGCATGCATTCACAAGGTATTTTGTAGACTACCTTAGCAGAAGAAATGGATGTGAAATCTGGAATTGAACACGTCACTTTGCTCATGAGTTTGCATGTTTCTGCTAAAGAATTATAGTTCAGCACAATTTTTGAACCACAATTTCATGAATATAAAGCTATGCAATAATGCCCCTAGATATCCAGCTCAAAAGTACTCCATTCCAGGGCTAAAAAAAGTGAATTCATGGAAGAAAATGGTAAATACACTTGATACGTTGCCAGTTTCAGATTGTTACCAAGTATTTTTCAGGAGACAGATTCAGAGAACTTTGCTCTATTCATTTTCACTTAAGGAATTGATAAATTTCCCCTGACGAATTAGCTGTGGTAACAGAAAATGGATAAGTTTTATCTTGAAAACTCATTTGCTGTGTTTTACACTTTTATGCCAAACAAGAGAGCTAATGTTCTTCTTCCTTTTTCCAATCCTAAAAGTCCTTCAAAATTTCAGATCAAAGCAACAGAATATGCTTCATGACTAAAGTATATTTAAAATCTATTTCAAGGGCAGGTTTTTAACTTCAGATAACTATCTCCATTGAATGACCATTTTTAAGACATCACACCAAGTCAGCTTTCAAGCATTCGGTTTGGAGACATTTCATATGCAAATGACTGACTAGTTGTAAATCTGATAATAATTGAACAATGATATGACTAGAATGTAAGTTTACCTTGAATAGTGGAGGCAATTTCATAAGCAGGAGGATTCAGAAGAAGGTCTCTAACGTACCTGAAAAACCATAAAATCAAACACTGTTGTTATATCTGAGAAGTAACAAAATCAAAATTTCATGTTTATTATATATAAGAAATGATAAGTTGTAGTAGGCATGTATTCAGCTTCACCATGTAACATTGAAACAAAACACACACAGATAAAAGGAAGGAAGATGTAGCTTTAGAAATATGTTATTCTATATCTACAATGTAAGGGAACAATCCATTAACATGGTATGTGTAGATGAAATAAGCAGTGTAATGTAGTCAATAAGAAATAGAGCATGGTGATTAGAACCAAGCATTAACTCATTTAGTTGTCAAAAAGAATTTGATGTCATGGAAATAGAATTCATCATTTGAAAATCTATTCCTTTTAACATTGTTTTCTACCAGTAAAAGAGTCAGCTCACAAAATGCTTATTAGATTATGTTCCCTATTCTCCTAGATTCTTAATTTCATTTTTCTTTCTTACATCCGATGCAAACACAATAGGAACGTAACTAATATAGAACATTCATAACAAAATTCACACTAATTTCCCCAAAGAAAACTCATTCTAGGTCCAAGAACCTAGCGTACATAGCAGTCTCTAAAAGCATTGAACACAAATAACTTGACATCTCTATACCTTAATTTTCCAAAACTGGTTAGGTCCAGTACAATGTTTTGCATTACTGTGTTTAGAACCTTGTTCTATGTCCCAAAAAAAATTATTTTTATGGTATACATATTCACAGGCAGCATACCAAGAAATTCATAGTTATTCCACAAGAACATAAAAGATTTTCATATTAAATTAGAATCATAAGTCAGTTCATTTGGTTCTAGCAAGAGGAGAACAGAAACTAAAACTTACAATATTGGTAAACCTGTGCAGCTTGCTGGAAGTAGTACCTTCAATAAACAAGGTATCCCTTCTGTTGGTATGCAACCTGGCAGTATAGATGCACATGTCAATGTCACCTCCATCTCAGACATTGAATACAAAACCGGAAATCAGATTTAATAAGTTGACTAACCAATTTGTGTTGCTGTTCCAAGATACAGAGGTTGAGGCCTGCTTGCTGAAGACACAGTGGCATTTCTAAATGTTACCTCATTATCAAGACCATATATCTCCCTAACCTATAGGGAAAAATGAAAAAAACAATGCTTGAGAAGTCTATAATTGTAAAGCACCACACAGGTCTTAACAATGGTAAGAAAGTAACAAAACAATCTGCTTGCAACATCAAAATGCCAAAACAATGGACCAAGTATTCTTGACTATTTATAGGATATGCAATGTTGAGGTATAAACACAAATTAAGTTGGGTGGAAGTCTACTTTACATGGTTTAATTTTTGAATCGCATACTTTAAAAGTATAAATATCGATATTAGTTAAAGGTTAGAAGACAAGCAGTTATAATAAAAAGCACAACTGTTTCTTTCTTCTTCTTCTTTTTGACATAGTGAGACTGCTAAGGCCACTGCACTACCAAATGCCCCAGTATTCTCTGTCATGAAAACATGAACTGTCATCCTCAGTGGATGTGGGAAAGGGAGAGGCTCTACCACTGAGCCGTCATGAGATCTTCATAACCATATTTCTGATTGTGAAACTCCTGTAAAAGTGGTGACCATAATTTGGATTGTCTACCGTAAGCTATCACATTTTGAACAAAGACAAAGAGTGTTCAAAGGAGTGTTGAGAAATAAGATTGTTGAAATGGATGCTTGGAAGCGCAAAAGATTATTTCAGGAATGAATTACATCTGTAGCCAGCTGGTAGTAGCTCCGGGGAGTAAGAATGGGCAAATAATGAGGAGAAAGGGAAAGAAAGATAAAAAGCATTATGGAAAGGATTATTACCAAATTTGCTGATAATGTGGCTCAAAACAAGGCAAAATGGAGTGAGAAAAGGAAACTAGTTTGCAACTAAACTTAGTTGAGCTTTGAACCTTTAACAAAAGCTCAGTGACAGGATCACCTTCAATCCACTCAAAGTGTCTGACAAGACATTCTCCCCACAATAGGCCACCTTCACCAAATTCTCCCCATTGACAAGTACCTGCAGAAAAGCATCAATTAAAAAAAAAAATATATATATATATATATAAAAGAAAACACAGCAGTTGGTTAAGAAAAGAACACATAATCAGCTGAAAAAAGATACATTTGTTTTATTAAGGGAAAGCCAAATGTTTGCAATCAACAATTTAGAATGCCCAATCATCAAATGCTGCTGTATGCAGTATTCTTTCTTTTAACAGAATCATTGATCAGCATACTATGAATTGAAAACTGAGGGTAGAAAATTTGGTTTGCTTATCTTCTTGTTTATGACCTTTATAATTCATAATTAATGAAGAAACAATTGAAAGAGATTGCTATTCAACATGTTCGCAAAAATTTACTGGATAAAAAGTTGCAATATTATCACTTTCATGAATTCACCATCAGTTAGGTAAGCTATAACTAGTAACAACTCATGTACTATTCAATAAGTTTAAAAAATATATAGAGCAATAAGTTGGTTGTCAAGTTTAGTATAAGCCAAACATGTCCAATCCAAGTCAACTTGACATTTAAATTACATCGCACACAATTTTTGCCAATACTACCTAATCTATACATTATAAGGCAAGATCATATGAGACTCAGTGCTGGGTTATATATTGTCAAGAAATCATTCAACCCAAAACTTACAATTGATTGAGGCCCAATAATAGATCACATTATTCTAATACGTCCCTTTGTACAAAAGATGGAAATATACAACAACAATATACTAGAATAAAGGGCAGCACAACTTAAACATGAGACCTCATGATCAAACAAAAATGTATACCATATCAAGAAACCATTCATGCAAAGCCAGGAACCCTAAAGCTATTGAGAAGCACATGTATGGATCATATATTGTTTCATTATAGATAATTATAAAAGAAACAAGTTGGGTAGTCAAATTAATAATAGACCCAATATTTCTAAAGTTTCAATAAAGATCCAAACACTTATCACAAAATACAATGCGAGCAAACAAACAAGGCTTGAAACTACTCCCTTATCCATTCTATAAGTGCAATGTGGTAAGTTGTTATTGACTGTAAATGACATGATGACACCCCTAAAAGTATCAAATTCAGACTCAAGATTTATTTGAAAGGTGATTACCCTCCAACTTTAAATTTGATCAGTCAAGTCTTGAACTTTTGAAACTACAGATTACTCAAACTTCAAACTTTTTAGAATAACAATTACACTGAGTGCATTTTAAATTAACATTCATGTCATCTGAAACACAATAGATGGGAAGATACACAGATCTTAACAAAACATTAAGCTACTATTGCAATCGTGAGCAAATAAACGTCACTTGAAGGTACTCCCTTGTCAATTTTTTTCTGCAGTACAGAATCAACAATGAAAGAAAATATCCGTATCATTTTATGATAATGGGATTTGAAAAAAGATCCCCCCAAATAACTACATGCATTCTATATTAATCGTTATGTCATCTGAAACACAATTGCCATAGATGGGTTGATACACATAACTTAGCTTAAAAACATTAAGCTATTATTACAATCGTGAGCAAACTTACTCCCTTTATCCATTTTATAAGTGCAATGTAGCAAGTTGTCAATAACTATAAACAACATGGTGAAACCCTAAAAGTAAAAAATCCATCCTCTATTTGAAAGTTCATTAGATCCTTCAACTTTAAATATGATCAATTACATCTTGAAAATTTGAAATTAGTACAAATTACCCCAACTTCTAAAACTTTTTAAAACAACAATTATGCTAAGTGCGTTTTATAATTAACAGTCATGTCATCTAAAATACTATTGTTACAGATGGGAAGATACATATAACTTAGCTTAACAGAATAAGTTAATGCTTTCATTGTTATTGTAATCAAAATAATGATTAAAACAATTAAACTGTCAGCTCAAGGAAAAAGTGGAAAGTAAACAAGTCGAGAATCAAGTATATGGAGGACGAAACCACAATCACATTCAGTACTTTAAAATCAATGTTTACCACTTGAAGTAAGGACTATGAATTGCTGAATCCAAAGTAAAGCTTGGATTTGTAGATAATCGTAAGATATAATAAGCCGAACTAAACACACCACCTATAGTCAAACTCATAAGAGAAGGTAAAAAAAAACATAAAACATTATGCTGTGAATGTTACTGAACCAAATAATACCTGTAAGCAGTACTGCCCAGATTGTAAACTAACATCAAGGACCATCATGAGCACAGATGAATGACCAAATGAAGAAAGATAATGCGGAAATACTGAACAGCTGTATTTCTTTTTTTTCTTATTTCCATCAGTACATAGTTACATGTATATATAGAAATAGAGCTAGCTAATTTAGGAAACAAGAATCTG
>JANIHY010000210.1:80138141-80149320 GCA_027479065.1 Erythroxylum brevipes
ATATATATCAATCCATTCGATTTGTCGCATTCAGAACACTTACTCATAATTTCAGCACATTTATTTCACAGTTACAACACTCTCATTGGCAGACAATTCACACATTCGTAGAGCATTTACAATTTATTTCACTGATGCTTTCATACACATTTCACACTCATTAGCACTTCAGTATCACATTTCCAATATTTCGAACACCCATAGTTCGAAATCAATCACACCTATATCCCTCCATTGTCACCACATGACATCAGTGCATAATAATAAATACACATAGATTGAGAAACCAACTAAGTTACTCACTTGAACTTCCGAGCTACCTGCCTAGAAGTCTCAGCAATATCCGGGGAATCGTCGTTCCAACGGTGCCTCTAAAACAGCCAACAATTTCCAATCACTAAAACCACAATCAAATAATTCAATGATGCACATGCCTTAAATGGAAATGTACTATGCCTATTCATGATTTTCCCGATGCTATTTCCCAATTTCCACTTACTGAAGTCATAGTCAAACCTTTTACTCAATCGCTCAACAATGCCTAATTTCAATTCATTAACACGCCGTAGAACTCACCAATTCCATTTCCAATATTCAGTCAATTTATCACTTCACGCTCGCTGGGTTATTACCTCAAAATCAATATCACTATACTCTAGATCCAATTCACTCATTACGCTCAATTCTCTAAAATTTCCAGTAGCATTACATTTACATTCGTAAATCTCATAATTCTAATCCAATTATCATGAAACTATCCTTAAGATATAATACAATCACATTCTTAACTTTCTTTCACTAATTGGGATTTCAAAAACCCAGATTCAAGCTCTTATTCTTTTTCTCAATTGTAGACCTCGCTCTCTAGATCATAACGAATCAAACCTTACCTCAATTGGAGGTCTACACAATTAGTTATGCCCCAAAAATCAAATTAAATCAATTCAGGAATCTGGTCCTCGCCTCGACTTCAAGCCCTCGTCGCGACGTCAAGAAGGTCGCTCGCTACGACGCATAACCTTGCTCGTTGCGACGTCTAAACCATCGCTCGTCGCGACGTCTAAACCATCGCTCGTCGCGGCGTGCCACGGAATTAATTTCTTCGTCGCGACGTGCCAACGCAGAGTCGTCTTCTCCGATCAATTTTAGCCACTTTCTCTCTCTAAAAACCAGTATCAACTCACAACCAAGTACCACAATCTTTCATATTTAACCCCATGAATGCATTTAATACACTAAATAACAACATTAAAGCCAAAATCACTTACCAATCAAGCTTAAATCCTCAAATCTTCGAAATCTCCTCCAACCTTAACCTTCACGATTTAGCTTCCAAACTTTCACAATCAACCTCTTCTTTTAAGGATCATGCAGGACTTTGCACAAGGAGTATTAACCAAACAAGAATCGGGAAGGAGGAAACAAAATCACAAGGAAGAAGGAGGAAGATCAACGTCGAGCCCTAGGAAATGAAACCTTCATTTCTTCTCTTCTTTTAACCTTAAGTATTTAAAGGTTAATCACTAAGTCTATTGCCCCTTTCCCTCATAACGCATGTAAATCTGTTACTCTTTTCATGATCATTTCCAGTTCAATTTGTCTCCGAATTTCAATGGCTCGACAAATAAAATTCCTAGAATCATATTTCTAAATTTCCATAGCTATTTACTAGTTATTCTTATACTATTCAGTCAATTTGTCCAACACTCGGAAAATTTCCGGTCCGGACTTTTTCCTCTCAAAATTTTCAGAAAATTCCGAGGAGTCGCTATCAATTGTTAACCACTCTAACACATTTCCAATTCAAATTTTCAAGCCCAATAATTCCAAATTCTCGGTAAATCAATATCAAATCTAATTGTCTCTCAATTTCACTATTCATATTAGTAACACAATTTAAAGCAGGGAAAATGTCATGAATGCAAGTACTCATATGCGCATGTACCAATTGACTCATTCCTCTAAAATTAGAGGCTAAATAATTACTCAGTCGATAATACGCGGTAAAAATCCTAACCCGCTTCAATTTACCAACATAACCCTCCCATCGGTGACGGGATGTTACACTATGAGTAACTTAGAAGGTCTCACTTGAATAATTGTTTATTTTAAATTTTGTATTGAATTATTTTGTGAATGTGAATGTGTTGATTCCGGACATTGAATGTCCGAAGCATTTGATGCATGATTAAGATATTGGAAGTGCTCCTTGTATGTGTTTGATGAAATAAGTGATACTCAACATTTATGTTGAATGTCGGACTAAGGTCCGATGATAAATGTGAATATGAATGTGAAGCATTTCATTACATGAATGTATGACAACTTAAAGGCTGTTGTAATCGGAGCAGCCACCGAAAAAGAGCTTAAAGCTCAGAATGTGATAAGAGCCTTTGGCTCAGTTGTGAATGTACCTGGTGTCTACTAAGGGATATGGGACATTATCTGAAGCAAACCCGGTATCCACAAGGGATATGAGCTATTAAAAAGGCACTTGGTCATAATAAAGTAATAAATGAAAGTGAATCTCATGTTCATTGCATTTATAATTGATATATATATATATATATGTATGTATGTATTAAATGATAAAAATGATCTGTTTGACTGCTCTGAATGTTTTATGTGAAGTAAGTGATATGTAATGCTACATGATAAATGAAATGACGTGAATTATGTGAATATATGATGTGATGTGTTATATGATTTGTGTGAATCATCAAGGATGATTAACTCACTAAATTCACAAAACTCACCAAAATTGCAACATAGATATTTCAAGTTTGAGAGAGGATACTAATATCAGAGAGACTCTAGAAGAAGTATAATTTTTGTACTTTTGAAAAGAAGAAATAACTCAAAGGTCAATCAGTTGAGACTGAAGAATCTAGATATCATTTTTGTATAATTCTTCATGTATGTAGCGTGTTTGTGTACAGAGATGTAAACTCTGATAGTTTTTAACAATTTGCATATGTAGAAGTTGTTGTACATAGGGATAAAATATGAAATGCTGCAATGTACATATTCGGTTTTATGAAATGAAAAGAGAAGTTTGGGTTTTTAAATAGTGTGAAATTTACTAATTAAATGATGATGCATGATTAGGTTAGTCTTGTGAATACTCCAACATCCCACCTTTGTAAGGTATATATTCGGATATCATGTAAAACGTCAGATACGTGTCCTGTGAGAGTGAGGTGTTACGTTATATTTATATGTTGATATGTTTAGGCAATTTTTAATGTTTCACGTGACACCACAAATAGATGTAGTTATGCAACTTTTTAAGGGAAAGTTAACCTGAAAGTTGTTTCTTGATATCAACCGTTACAATCTCAATAAGAACGGAGAAATCAAGGACAATACAAAGTTTGCTAGAGATCTTATCTGGGTTGGCAAAACCATGATTTAAGCCGATTTAATTAAATAATGTCATTTTAATTTGTTATACAAAAATAAATTATTTTAATTTCAACTTAAATATGATTGAATTACTCTCATCAAAAATAAAATTTCACTTTATTAATGAATTTTATCTTATAAAAATCATCATTAACATTGATTGATCGAAGACTAAGAAGTTGACACAACATAATTAAATTGACTATAAAAATAAAAGAAAAATTTTGGAAATAAAATTTATTTATAAATATATTTATTAAATGAGGAAAAAAAAAACATTAGCCCAATCTCAAAGACTGCAGTTTCCTAATGATCTTGGGATCTAATCAATTGAAGTGATTTTGTAAATGTCGACCAGAACAAACACTGTATGAGTACGAAGCCTCCATTGTTGCAAAGATTCTATTTAATGGAAGCATCTTGGCTGCATTTGCTGAAGAATGATAACGGTATAAAACTAGAACATTATTATTGGGTTTGTATTGACAAATTCACAAACTTAGGATGAGAACGTCTCGATTAGCACTGCTCACTGCAATTCTTTTCTTCGTCTTCCAAGCCAACGCGCAAGGCAGACTGGATTCTTCAGTAACCACAAGTAATTCCAAAACCCATGCAGGGATTGAGGGTGTTATTGGGATCATCTTGGTCATGATCTTCGCGTTACTTTTCTCAGTTTCCTTGGCGAAATATTGTAGTCGCCGTAACATTCACCCCCCTAGATTCCGAGTACTTTCTCGATCAAGGTCTAGATTTTCAGGCATTGATCCGCTGCTGATATCTTCTATACCTTTCTTCGAGTTTTCATCACTCAGAGGGTCGAAAGAAGGGTTAGAGTGCGCAGTCTGCATATCGAAATTCGAAGAAACTGAGATACTACGTTTGTTGCCAAAGTGCAGGCATGCATTTCATAGGAACTGCATCGACCGGTGGCTCGAAAATCATTCTAGCTGTCCACTTTGCCGGCTCAAGTTGGATCCTGGAGATATCGAGAATTTCACTTATTCCAAGAGCTTGAGGTTCTTACAGACCCCATCAAATCTCTCGGATAATCCTAATCTTGAGCTCTTTGTCCAAAGAGAACAAGATCCAGGACCATCAATATTGAAACAAGGGAAAAGGAGTTGTCGCTGGAACAGTAAGGGAAAGAAATATGACCATCTCCTGATTGATGAAGAAGAAGGTGACGACAAAACCCTGCATAAACTTAAGCACAAAGTAATTGTATCCGATGTCCTGAACAAGAACATATGGAGCGATCTTAAATCTTCAGATTTGTTGTCTTTGAGGTCGGACATGCTTAGTGCTACGTACAGCAACAGGTATAGTCCTGGAAAGTCCACGAGTGAAAGATTCAGCAGTGGTCGTTTGTCCATGACGGTAACTAAAGTGGAAGAAGATGACGTTGACTTCAAGCAGAAGACATCGTCTGACAGCAACGTTAGTACAAGATTAAGTAGGAGTAATTCATGTCCCAAAATCCCAGGTCTTGTTTCGGAAAGATCATCTGGAGTGTCTGATCCTGGAAAGAGGAGATCAATGTCGGATATTACAGGTGGTTCTAGTATCAGATAGGCCGGTGCCGAGATCAACGAAACCAGAGAACAAGTGCCGCCCAACGCTGTAAAGGAAGAGGGAGTAAAGAGGCTTTAGATTTCACGGCATTATTAGACAATAATCGTTGGGCTTTCAACCATTAACTAACAAAATCTATCGAATTTGATACAAATTTATATTTTTTGAGAATTGGAACTCTCAATGTCAACATACACCTGATGTCGGTCTAAACTTGAAACGATTCTGGCAGAGTTCGGATTGCCCATCTTCTTATTACTAAAATCGTCACTTCTGTAGTTAGTGAAATGCTCCCTCTTTGGAACACAATGGTATGATGTCCCTGTATCAACGAGCTGCTCAGAATCTGAGTGATTAATATGGAAACAATTACTGATCGCACAAAGGTGGCCAGTGTTTGGTACACACAAGGAACCATCACATTGGAAGAAACTCTCACACTGCTACTGTAAAAACTCGAACATAAGACCCTTGCATTCAACAACCTTTTTGAGGATCAGGTGAGCTACCCATGCGGGCAACCATCTGTCATCTTCTCTAGCTTAGACAGGACATTGCCTTTTATTCTTTTGTCCATGTTGATTGGATCATAAAGATTCCATCACAAGTACCCAAATTTAGTAGTTGGTTGACGTCAACTTCACCATAAAGTTATTGTTACTTTCCATACTTAGGGCTTTGATATCACTTATTGAGGCTCCGAGTAATAATGCTCACAAAAACTTCAAGTTTACTCAACCATTAACAAGCAGTCGAACAATAAAGATGAATGGAAGATAATGAACACATGATTTTAATGTAAAATTCTTCCGATGTAGAGGTAAAAACTACGGGATAAAACTAACAATAAAATCCACTACAGGTAAATACCAAGATACAAATAATAAAACTTTTGAGCTCTAACTATAGCTTCAGAATACATCATAAGACAACTACAAATAGTCGCTCTAGGTAGCTCTCTCTCTTTTCTTTAAAAAAATCTTCTAGTATAAATTCACACATATATATAACAATACTTCTCCCACCTAATCCTGGAGATCAAACTTCAATAAAATTTTAGTTGATAAATACTATTTGAACTCTAAAATTCTTCTCTTGTAGAGTGTTTCTATACATACAACCTCTATCTGTCAAATTTATCTTTAAACTCTTAAGATAAGGTTTCGTATACTAGACACGATCGTCTTCAAGACCGTATGTGGTAATCGTGCTCAAGCTTTAAATTTCAAAATTTGACGTTATATAGACACATGGTTTTAGTAACTTATATGATCAACAGACACAGTCATGTCCACCATTGACAAAGTTGTGTCTGACTCTGAATGTCTCTAATCTCGTAATGTCGTCTTTCAACTTGCACATGGTTATAAAAGCTTATATAGTCGTGCACATAGTTCAACATTGACATGAGTATATGCCTCCCAAACATAGGCGTATCCTCCAAAAATAGCTTCTAATCATTATTTTCTACCTCAAAATCTACCCGAGCTTCGCTGCATTTGATCCATGAAAATAGTTAACAATTTCCAAATCTAAATTTAGTGGAATTGGTCGAGCTAACATCTATAAAATGAGACCCACAACAGTAACTTTGAACTAATTGCTAATGATTCTCAACTCATTTGAGTTTTGAGTGAAACCTTAACATTGACAACAGTAACAATTCACCTTTGTATAAGAGCTGAGAAAGTCCATTTTTTTAATATCATGAAAACGCATCTACTTTTAGATATAATGGATAATTCATTAAATACACAAAAATGTAATAATCCGCAAATAAGCAGTTTAACAAACAAACAATTTATAATTAAATGAAAAATAGATTTTTTGTTATATCTATCATTCTCACATGTTTTCACTTTCACTATCATCCTTTAATTTGGTACAATGAGAGCAGATTTTCAATCATGATGAAAGGCTGTTTTTAAATTATGAAATCTGAACCTTTTTGTTACTGTCGCATATGAAGAACGGAAATTTCAAGAATATGAGTCCAAAGGCCGGCATCAATGCTAAGCACACAAGTTACTTAAGAAGTAAACAAGATGCTAATTTTGAACATTAATATTTCATTATTTTAAACTTTGAGTTTCTATGTAAAACTCTACATTTTGAAACTAACCAATGTGTAACCTCATAAGTCTGGATGATAGTGTTTATACAAAAACAGATAAAAATAGGGCAAGCTCAAACAATGCGAGAATCCTAAGAGAGTCATCAATTATATGCAAATCTCTCTTTACGTCTTACAAAGAGGCTGTTCCGTAACTCAAACTTATGACTTTTTGGTCATATATAAATAATTTTTAATAGATATACCTTATACAATTATAAGATATATCTATTAAAAATTCTTCATAGTCACAATTTTGGGTCTTAGACCAACCATTTAAGCAAATCTTTAAAAAAAAATGTCTTTGTCTCTCATTAGAACTCATTGGAGCAATGAAAAAGGAATGAATCTGCAGGAATTCTGGCTCTTCCAATTCCAATTGATGATCTCACATGCGTCTGGAAGTGTGAAAACACGGTACTTAACTATAGTTAAAATCGTAAAATTATCTATAGAAGCAAACCCAATATTAACAGCACCACTGCTAAAGCAATGATCTTCACTGCCTCTCCTGTTAATGTTCATCTGAATCAGAAACTATATCAGAAACCATTCTAACTGATGTAACAGAGATGATAAACAAGTATGCAATTACATCTTACGAGAGAGTAGGTAGTTTTCACCTTAACCACCTACTAAGTAAACTAATTTGAGTTGAATCATGCAGCATTCAATTACTAATAAAAATATTTGAAATCTCTTAGAAGACACTATATGCCAAATCTCAAAAGTTAAAAGGCATAAGAGTTCACAAACTAAAAAAAGTACACAAAAGAAGTAATCAACAAGGAATACTTTAAAGGGACATCAAATGCTATGCTCTCCACGATGCAAAAAACAACAGAAGTTATCACTCTCCGAATAGAGCATCCATTGGTTTTTCAATAAGCATTAACCATAACTTACAAGAAATTCAGGCAACAATAGCTTAGCCTCAGGCTCCAACAACTTCAGTCTTCTCCAAGTGGCAGTTCCACCAAAGTTTGCATCCTTCAGAACCCAATACTTGCACTACTCTAGTCTTCTTTGTAATTAAAAGCCACCAATTCAGCCTACAAAAATTTTAAATCACCAGAAAACAGAACATGGGCACAATGAATCAACAAGATGATATCAGAATTGATGTAAACATCTGAAGAAACTCCTCCCTAAAGCTCTCCACTTTACCTGTAATTTGGCCTCCTTTCCATGTTGCATGGTGATTCAAAGTCTCTTTGAAGAACATACTGTCAAAAGACTACAAAATGCCAGCTCTACCTCGGCCGCCACTTCTACGACAACGATGAGCACTCTTCTTCCTCCCATCCCTTTTTGACTTCTCCTTTTCTTTCAAAACCCTTTCCCCTCTTCGTTTATACATCTTGAAAGTGACATGCTTATCTGCAGCCATCTTTCTAACCCTCTCTGTGATTTCTGCTGCCAACTGCCTATTAAACAATTTCCTTAAGCCCCGCATGAGTTTTGCAAAAGTATCTGGTTGAGGCATCAAGCCTGCATCTATCATATCCATAGAATACAAACAAGCCTCCTTCACGTGCCCATTAGAGAACAATGCATGAATCCAAATTGTCCACAAGTGCACATTAAGGTCACATCCTTTAGTCACCATGCAACTCCAGATATCTTTGGCCATTTCAAGCTTCCCCCCTCTCAAGAGAGCATTCGACAACTCCTTTAGCATACCATATTGTCGAGTAGACAAAAGACCTCTTCCAACCATTTCTTTGAAATATTCACAAGCCTCAACCAAACAACCTTGCCCAAGAAACCCATGGATCAAGATAACAAAAGAGTCCAGTCCTGGACTGAAGCCACTTGCTTCTATTTCCTTCCAAACTTGCACTGCTTCGTTCATCTCCCCTAATTTACTAGCCAACCTTATCACAACATTGTAAATACCAAGATCAGGAGGACAACCAAACTTTTGTATCTCTCGCATCAACTCTATACACTCTTCCAATTGATCCTTTCTCTCATGGGCCAATACAATACTTAAATAAGTCAACTGATTGGGCATATGCCCTTTCTGTATCATACTATCCAAAATCTGATACCCTTTATCAATCTTATCCCACTTACAAAACCCACTTATCAATGTAGTATAAGTCACTATGTCTGCTTCACAACCATTCCTTTCCATCTCAACAAAAATCCTCATTGCATCCTCCATCCTATTCTGCTGACACAGAGCCTGAATTACAATGGTATATGAGTTTGCATTTGGCTCACACTTGATTTGCATTTCCTTCAGCAAAGCAAAAGCGTCCCCCATCTTCCCTGCATTTGCATACCCACCCAACAAATTATTATAAACCACAATATCTGGTTCAAACCCAGCTTCCTTCATTTGTACCAATACATGTTTAGCCTCCATTAACTTCCCTTCTCGACACCAACCATACAACAGGGATGTAAAATGCTTCAAGCTCGGCGTAAACCTCACCCTCATGTCCTCAAAAAGTGAAGCAGCTTCCTTGACACTGCCATTCTTGCACAAAGCATCCAACAAACAGCCGAACACATATTCATCAGGCTCACAACCATATTTTGGCATCTCATCCAATACTTCTATTGCCTTGTCAACCATCCTAGAAGCAGCAAACCTCCTCAATAAAACTATAAAAACCTCACTTGTTATCAATATGCTATTGTCTTTCCGCATCTCTTCTATCAGGGCCCAAACTGCACCAAATTGTCTCATTTTACTTAAAATCTTAATCATAGCCTTATAAGTCTCATAACTATGCCTGTAACCTGGCTGTTTTGATACCCACACAAAGAACCTATATCCTAAATTACCAGCGTCACCACAGCGATTCAATACTCGTTCAGTTAAACCTGAACGCAACACAACACCAGAATCTAGCAATGCAAGCTCTAATTTTGGAACTCTGGAATGAAATTTTCTTAGAATTCTATATATCTTCTCAACATCACTAGCAAAATCATCAAAATGGTGGTTATTTTCTTCAACTCCAACATTGTCTTCTTGGGGTTTTAAGCAAACAACGCCAAACCCATTTGTCATCTTGTTTGTTGGAGAGCTAAAATTGGTGGGATTGCGGTTTCTGTGGTATTGTCGTGATTGTCTGTAGTTAAAACGGCCATCAATTGGCTTAGAGAGAACAAGATGATTGTGCTGTTTGAGAAGATGTGTTTTTGATGGAAGTCTCGGTTTGATAATAAATACTCTCCTTGGAACCTGAAGTTCAGTTCCACCGTCACCATCCTTAAAGCCACGATTTTCATTTCTTCTCCTGCCAATAATCATCCAATCAGAATCTATTTCAGCAATTGCTAACTGATATAACAGAGATGGTACGCAAGTCTACCAAAAGAGAAAGTAGATACCCTCTCCAGGCCAAGTAAGTAAACTACATCTGAATTGAATCATGAAGCATTTAAATTACCATAATTTAAAAACAAGAAATCTTGAAATTTGAAAATAACAGTAAAGCTAGCCTCCCTAGAAAGATAATATAATAAGCCAATCAAAAGATTTAAAGCTTAAGTAATTCATAAACTAAAAGAGTAGATAAAAGATGCAATCAACCACGAACGATTATACAAGAGCATCAACGCTATGCTTTCCAACATGCCAAAGATAACAGAGGTTATCCTTCTCAGTGTTAGAGCAAGTATAGGTTTTCCGCTAAGCATTGTCGATTATAACTTCAAAGAAATTCTCATTAAGCAACAACAAACTTACCCAAGTCCAGAAGGACTAGTGGGGTCTCTACCGCTGACATCATCTTCCTTGCTCTTTGGCTGTTCTGAAAGAAAGAAACTTGGATACAGGGTTGGGGACCTGTGGAATCTTGCTTGGAACTGGTTCAAGGAAGTTAGGGTTTTGATTATGGGTTTGAGACGGGAACAACAAGGTGATAAAGCCACCATTTGTAATCCAGCTTTGAAACTGGAGTTCGGCAGCCGAGAAATTGCGGGAAAGTGAAGGGTGTTAGATTGTTGGATCATCCCTGTGTCCAGTAAAGATTCATTTAGAGTCGTCATGGCTCTTGTAGCACATTTCGATATGGAGTTGCATCAAATGGATGTCAAGACAGCTTTTTTGAATGGTGATCTCCT
>JANIHY010000210.1:80194939-80211214 GCA_027479065.1 Erythroxylum brevipes
AATCATGTTTGTTATAGCATACCGGACTGGAACTTTAGAAGTCAGTGAAAGAGAGTTGCAGAGTCGTAAAAGTATATATATATTTATCAATGGTTTGATGACTCACCTGATAGCAAACAACGCTAACACCACCATCCTAACAAGTGGACTATTCTTTTGGTCCGTAAGACATGAAAAGGACCGACGCCCATCACCTTCATCATCTCATTATTCTCATAAAACACAGACAAACTTTCACTTTTTTAATTTTATATTTTAGTTCTTAATTAGGGTTTTATGAATTACGACATTTGGTGCGCTTAAGAACAACAGCAACAAGCCAAATATATACAACAGAAGCTTCAGGTGCCCTCTGTTCACTCTCTTGGACTCTATATACGTACCTACTAGCTTTATATACTTAATATACATATAATGCGTAAGGGTTAGGTGGCTGATCCCGATCGACTGCCGTCTTCTTATCTCGGTTCTCTCTGTTGGAAGCTCGGTTTGATTAAGTCTATTCGGTATCATTGTTCTGTTTTCTCTCTTTTTCCGACCAATCCGAACACTGAAAAGGCTTGCTCCACCCTTAGGTACTTATTTTGGTGTTTTTAGTTTGAAGATTAGATTGTAAAGTGATTTCAAAATGTTATCTTTTGGGTTTCTTCATTGTGTTTGTTTCCAGCCGCTTGCCTGGAGACGTCCTTTGCTTCTTCTGAAACCAACACTTTTTTGTCCAGAAATGAATGTTTTAAACATCGATCATTTCCTGTCATGGTTATGCCTGGAAATGCTGAAAGCTTTAGTTTCTGTTTTGTTATGTGACTATTTGCAATGTTAGTTTCAGTGGCTATATGTGCAAATTGTGCTTTATTTTCTAAATTCATATGGCATGTACTGAGGGACTACTGGCTGTCCAGTTTGCTCTTAATGCTCGAAATTAACCATGTTCATGGCTTGTGACAGGAGTGAGCCAACCTGCTCTGTTTCTATTCAAATATAATGATATTGGTTAACTATGAAAATAATCGCTTTTGTCGAGCAAGTGCTCGAGTGAGAATCATACACTAGAGATTGAATGCATGTCAGCACCTGAAAATTTGCTGCCTTAAGCAGGGCACGCGGGTTCTTTCTCTTATGTATTGTCTAGTAATGGAAGGAACTATAATAGGAGATATACCTTGTGTATCCGGCGTATACATCGGATGCTTCATTTAGGACTGCCTTTTTGGTAGCTTTAATGTAAAATAAAACACAATTTTTGTTACTCCTTTCACTCGTCTTTAACTTATTCAAAAATATCAATGGTTTATTAACTGATAAGGACACATTGAATCCTAACTTCTTCCTTACTGGTTTTATATCTGCAGTAAGTTTTCAATTGGTTGGGAAAAATGGCAGCTACGGCTGGTCAATTTCGTTGTTTTTCTATGGAAAGGCAGTGCCTGAACTCCATTGAGAAAAGGAATCCTCGTATAAACAATCCTAACTGCCCTGCTGTCCCTTTTTCATCTTCCAGTCGTCAAAAGTATCCTCTCCATCTTCAGCACCTAAAACTTTCTAAACCTGAGCTTTGCAATGCTGGAGGTAATGGCAGCAATGGTGCTGGTCAAGGAGGTGGCTTTGGTGGTGGGGATGGTGGAGGTTGGGCTGGTGACTCAAGTTTCAACAATTCATCGTCCTCGTCTTCGTGGCAAGGTTTGGGGATTTTAGGGCTCTTCTTGAATGGATGGAGGTCCAGGGTAGCTGCAGACCCACAGTTCCCTTTTAAAGTTCTAATGGAGGAACTAGTTGGAGTCTCTGCTTGTGTTCTTGGTGACATGGCTTCAAGACCTAATTTTGGACTTAATGAGCTTGATTTTGTGTTCTCAACCTTAGTTGTTGGTTCCATTTTGAATTTTACTCTCATGTATCTCTTGGCACCAACTGCATGTGCTTCCGGCGCTGGTATCCCTGCCCTCTTTGCCAGTTGTCCAAAGAGCCATATGTTTGAACCTGGTGCATATAGTCTCCTGAACCGATTTGGAACTCTGGTGTATAAAGGAACAATTTTTGCTGCTGTTGGTTTTGCTGCGGGGCTTGTGGGTACTGCAATCTCCAATGGGTTGATCAATATGAGGAAGAAGATGGATCCAAGTTTTGAGACTCCAAACAAAGCTCCTCCTACTCTTTTAAATGCAGTAACTTGGGCCATTCACATGGGTGTTAGCAGCAACTTAAGGTATCAGACTCTGAATGGAATCGAGTATGTGTTGGCCAAGGGGCTTCCTCCACTGGCATTTAAGACATCAGTCATTGCGCTTAGATGTGTGAATAATCTTCTTGGTGGTATGTCCTTTGTCATATTAGCAAGGTTAACAGGATCACAGAGTGTTGAAGAACCCAAAACAGCTGCTGTTGATGTCGGGTCACCTTCTGCAGTGAAGGAGAAATTGCTTGATGGGGAAAAGGACTTGCAGAGTGATGAGTCCATTTCCAAGTGAACAGCAAGTTTCGTTTCTTTTAATATATTCAATAAGATCCAAGATGAGTCTGTCTAGGTTTGTAGGTTTTCTTGGGGACTTTAACATATTGAGGCAGCCATACTCGATGAATGTATAATACGCACCTGACAAAGGAACCATATGCTTCTTTTTAATGCCCTGGTTTTGACAGTTGTTTTATTGTACCCTTATAATGTCTTAGCAACTTTTATGGGCTGAATTTCTTAGCAACTAAAAAGACAAATTAATGATCTTAATTATTTTTAATACTCAAGAATATGGATGGTAAAATGGACCATATTTGGTACCGATCTTTTCTACCATAACATTTCCTTAAGAATATGTTTTGTTTTTCTATAAAATTTTTGATCTTTAGTTAAATGAATAGCATATTGATTATGACAAATGATAACTGCAACCCTGGATCTAAAATGAGCTCACCATACAAGCCTCGAAACCAAATGAAACCTTTGTTTGATTCGATCATCATCATATATTCTATCTCTATTGTAGACAAAACAACTGTAGCTTGTAAGGTTGAATTTCAACTATGAACATAATTTTTTTCGAGCAGAATACAAAATTATCAAGTGATACTTCCTTTTGTTGAGATTATCAGCATAATCTAAATCAATATAACCAACCAGGTTAGCATTGCATTTTCTAAGTTCCAAACAAGTAGCAACTGAACCCCATAAATATTTGAGGATCTATTTCAATATCATGATATGATGCTAACTTCACTTGCATAAGGAATATGTGTCATATCACGAATTTCTTCGTCTATTTGAGATTAAGCGACTAAACGCTTGAAATGAGCAACGTAGAGTAAAAACATATTTATCATTTTTCATCCCAAAACACTTTTAAGACTCTATTAATATAATTTTTTTGAGTTAGAAATAATTTTCCTTCTTTCATGTCTCTGTAGATCTCATCATTGAGAATTTTTTTTGCTGCTTTCAAATCTTTCATCTCAAATTCATGTTTATCTAATTGACAACATACATACTTCTTGCTGTAATGAGTATATCATCAATATATAGGAGTAAATAAATGAAAGACTCGTTATATAATTCTCTAAAATAAACACGACTATCATATATGCTTCAATGAACATGTTCTTCGAATAGCCATGGTGGGTCTTGAATGAGTCAAATCACTTATACTACTATCCATGAGACTGTTTTAATTTATAAAGGGATTTCTTTAATAAATGAACTTGGTCTTTTCAATCTTTAGCAATAAATCCCTCAGGTTGATGCATATAAATTTGATTCTTAAAATCATCGTATAGAAAAGTAGTTTTGACACCTAAATGTGCCAACTCCAAGTCAAATATGGCTACTAGTGCAAGTAAAACTCAAACAAAACAATATTTTACCATAGATGGAAAAACATCATTAAAATCTACACTTGGTACCTAATTGTATCCCTTTGTAACTAAGTTAGCCTTATAATTGTCTCTTTCATCTCTTTGAGAGGACTCCTTTCATGTGAAGAGCCATTTGCAATTAACTCTATCTCCCATGTGGTAGATTGATTAATTCCTAAGTCTAAGTTTTAAGTAAGAACTCCATTTCATCTTGCATTACCACTTGACATTTTTATGTATCAGTACCAAAAATATCATATAAAAATTTGGATGGTTCACCATCACTATTAATCTCATTTACTACTAATAAATTGTAAGAGATTAGCTCCACATAGTTTGCATATCTTAGTAATGGCCTGATTTCTCTTTGACCCTTACTTTTAGCTATACTATAAAGGGACTTCTTATGAAGTTTGCTCCACTCCAATTGAACTGGATGGTGAATCTGAATGAGAGTTTTCTATAGCAATATTTTTTTGCTCCAACTTTGCTTAATTATTCTCCACTGGCTTTATTTTAGAAGGAAAAAAAGACTCTGAGTTTGTATTTTAGAAGGAAAAATAGACCCAACCCAACAAGGGCTATCGATTAGGCCTATTCGTGTTGAAAGTTGCGCACAGAGACTCACTCATATGCCTCTTCTTATAGTACGTTCCTAATTAATGCTTTTCCATTCCTAATTAATGCTTTTTCATTGCAGCCGTCTGCGTGTACATCTGGTCATGTAGATGTGAATGAATTGTTCGGACTCTCCAAAAAATATACGTTTTTTATATAAAGTCTAAAATTTAGAAAGTCCTGAGCTTTATGTGAAAGTGTCAATGGAGATTAGCCATTACCGTCACAAGTGAGAGAAAGAGAGAGAAGGAGAGACAAAGACAAGCAAAAAGCAGACTGCTTGTGTGTAGCACTTCAAAGCTCAATACCGGGAGTAATCTTTTGATTTGATGTAGCAGAAGACCTGCGCGTGCTGTAGCTATAAATGCTATGATTGCTTGCATTAAATTGGCACACAGAAGAAAGAGATTGGATAATGAATATGTTACATTGGAGAAGATCAATATTTCATAAAGCAAGGGTTGTTGTATGGAAAGCTTTTGATCGCATTTTTTAGTCCTAGCAATAAAAAACTATTTTATTTTCGTTCCATATTTTTATTTTCCAATATACTTTCTTGTCCTTTTTTGTTGTTATGTTTGTAGTCTGATTTGTCTTTTCAAATATTTTTTTTTTGAGACTATATATATGGCAGGTGTTCCATACCTCTCCACAAAACTGCACATACTTGACGCGCTGCGTCGTAAAAGTTTAAATGGATATGGAGAGTAAGATGGTGAGATCAAGATTCAAGAGGGTTTGTGTGTTCTGTGGCAGCAGTACTGGAAAGAGGGAATGTTACAGAGATGCTGCCATTGAACTAGCTCAAGAGCTGGTAACTAAAGCTTTCACCTTTCAAGCTTCTCCTTCGTTATCTCATCTTCATATATCATGTTTCAAAGGTTTTGGTGTTTTATATGGTTAAAGGTGGCGAGAAGACTGGATCTTGTTTATGGAGGGGGGAGTATTGGGCTGATGGGTTTGGTCTCGCAAGCTGTGCATCATGGAGGAGGCAATGTTCTTGGGTAATGCCACTAATAAACTGCTACTTTCTCCTATTTTTTAAGTTTGTAAAAATGTTGTTTCAACTTTCGAAGTATTGCTAATTTACTATTGCTGAAACTACGTGGCCTGCCCTTGTTTACAGGATCATCCCCAGGACTCTGATGAACAAAGAGGTGCTCAAATCTCATATTCATTTTTTTTTTAATTTTGCTGTTCTTATTGTGGGCACTTTTTATTTTTCGTTTGAATGAAGTTAAACCTTTTGGTAGCTTCATTCTGTCGACAAGATGCGTGTTCATAAGAATGTGCTAATGTGTGTGAGCCACAGATAACTGGTGAGACGGTTGGAGAGGTGAGGCCAGTAGCTGATATGCACCAAAGAAAGGCAGAGATGGCTCGTCATTCCGACTGTTTCATAGCTTTACCAGGTTCCATATGTTTCTTTCATAGAATAGAAGATCCAAGATCAGACCTTTACATGTTCTGTTTCCTTGTAAATGGATGGCAATTTCATTTGGTCTCTACATTGGTTTCAGGTGGTTATGGAACTTTAGAAGAGTTGCTGGAAGTCATCACTTGGGCTCAACTTGGTATTCATGATAAACCTGTAAGCATCCTTAAAAAACGTAAGACAACAACATGATATACTTCTATTTTGGTCTCAAAACAATGTTTTGTGAAACAACGCAGGTGGGTTTGCTTAATGTTGATGGATATTATAACTCCCTTCTTACCTTCATTGATAAAGCTGTAGATGATGGTTTCATTAAACCATCCCAGCGCAACATCTTTGTCTCTGCACCAAATGCAAAAGAACTTGTCCAAAAACTTGAGGTGCGTTCATGGCTTTTGCTTCCTTCACTGTCAAACACATATATGGGGGTCGCCTTAACCTAATAATACTGTGGTTCATAAATGGAAAGACAATTAAGGTGTTTGAAGATGGAATCTTTCTTAGTTTGCCAAGTTGGCGTTGCTTGCAGATGATGATAACGTTTTGTTTTGAGTAGGATTACGTGCCTGTGCATGGAGTCATTGCTAAGGCAAGGTGGGACGTTGAGCAGCAGCAGCAATCACCGCAGCAATTACAGGTGGGGTTCAGCGCCACCACTTTGCAGACCGAGGTGGCTCTATAAAAGAGTGACATTTGCAAAGAAGGATAAAGTAAAATAGTCAGAAGCAACGTTTTAGAATCCTCCTCTTAGCTTTATGGTTATCCTTTTGGTCGTATCCTAACCATTCCCTAAAGGTATGGTCAGGTTTAAGCGACATAGTCGTCATTAAATGGAAACTTGACAAAATGGTTTCTTTTCTTTTGTACGTAGCTGGCATTATAGAAAAGATAGAAAAAAGAAAAAAAAATCAAACTTGGAGGTGCCAAGCTTGTATTTTGTAACTGGGTTATGTACAAAAAAATGTTTCATGGAAAGAACGAGAAGTAAAATCCAAAAATATTAGCAGCTTTACTCTCTCTATCAATCCTCTCTAGACCACATGCATGCCTTATCTTTTGTTTTAAGTTACTGTTTTGATGTCTGATACATACTTTAGAGCACATCAAATCCTCTATTTCGACCTCTGAAATGGTGGGTTCGAGTTGTCGATGAAGACTGTTACTGAAGGACGATGAGACATCTTTTAGTTTCACCAACTTGCTTGATTCTTGGTTGGTGTTGGTGCTGGTTAGTGAGTGAGTGGTCAGTATCTTGCGCTTGCTGGTCCTGCTCATGTACAGCCATACAGGAACGGATTTTGTTTGTACTGTAACTTTTGTAAAGCTTGTAACTAAGCAAATCCTACAAAATAACCAGGGAATATGGTAATCAAAATTCCTCAAAACTTTAAATGGTTGCAATGGCAAAACTTTGCCCATCTCATGACGCAGGTGGATTGACAGTGTTCCTGCATAATCACTTCCTATATCAGGTCAAGAAAATCAGGTATAGAGCTACGTAAGTTTACCAAAAGAGGTATAAGAAAAGTCCAGGTTTTCGGGTACTGCGAGTGTAGATAAGGGCCAGCTTGGTTGTGTGCAAATACGTGCCAGTCATTTAGCCTCAGCTGGTCCATTTTCTTCAGCATAGCCATTGATGATACAGTAAGAGTGCCGCCCTTTAGAGCTTGTCATCTTCAACTCTGATAACTATTGATAACTATTGCTGGTGTGGGGACCATTTTCTTTCTAATTAAGAACATAGAACCAGAACACAACATGGTTATAAATTTAAGGTAAGAAGAAATGTAATAGAAGAAAACATGAAATGACCTGATTTGGAACTAGGACTGCAGATGTTGAAAGGTTGAAACAGCGAAGAACAAGAAAAAGAAAAATTCTTCAAACAATTTGTTGGAAGTGAACAGATTTTGGCTGACTAAGTTTGATGCCTGCATAAGAAGTTCAAGCATAGGAAAGGAAAAGAAATGATGAGTCCTATCCTGTTTCTATCAGTCTCAGGCACGATCACTGTAGAAGATTGAATGAGGACTGGTGCTGGTGTGGGGTGGTGTAATCATTATAACTTGCAGTAGTGGTAGACATTCCATGGAGGCATTTGCGAACCCCATCACTCCTACCCTGACAGTAGCAACACCTACCTTCTCCAATATAGTCTCCTCTGTTTCTGCACCCGTACACCTGACTCCTTAACAAAGTTCTTTCTGTTGGTAACTGGGAATAAATCAATACAAATAGGAAAGTCATAAATGATAATGGTCGATTAAATATTTTTTTTCTATTTTAATTTTAGATAATAGTTTAAGGATCAATTCACTTGTTGTCGTTTGTGTGTGTCATCACGTATTCCTCTCCGTACATCCATCCACCCGTTAACAATGGCCATCTTAGTCCATAGCCTTCGAATGTAGGAGAAATGATTTTGATTATAGCAAACGTCTAATATTTTTAAATTTTTGATTAAGTCACGAATCATGAGCCTCAATCCCTACCTAATGCCTAATTAAGTCCACACTTGAATATAAATTTTTGGACTAAATTTGGTCTTAAAAAGAAGAATGCATGTTCGATCTGGAATCAAATTTTCTGATTCAATTATAATATTTCTATCATGTTTCATTAAATCTCGTCCACATATTTATGTAAACTTTATATAAATATATAAAGATGAAATTTGACAGAACAAAGTTAGAACATCGTAATTAGAACCGAGGATTTGATGTAGTTCGTTCCGAACCAAGCCTAATTATAAACCAATTAGTTATCTGACGTATTTTCAGAAATGGCTTGTTGTCAAGTACATAATACATCTGAAACAAAGACGACGGCAAAGCAAGAATCATTCTCAGGAATTCATAATCAATTAATACGATGAACATAGGTTATCACAGTTAGCAGATTTATAAGAATTTGCAAAGATGATGTAGCTTTTCCTTTCAAGTATTGAAGGAATACTTCTTTTGGGATCTTAGGCCTGTGTGTGTGTGTTGTGTGCATCTGCATCTCTTTCTCACATCTGCTTTCATGTTTAAACTCATACTGATTTTCTTCCTTTCGCCAAGCTTACACGTATTGCTCGTCCCTCTAGTTCCTGATACACCAACAAGATTGGTCAGTGATTACTTAAAACAAACCACTGACAAGTGACAACACATACATATGGTCGTAGAATGTTGATCAATGAGTGGAGATTAAGATGGATTATACCACTCCATTGATAGATGCAAGTGCAGCTTCCATTTCAGATTTTGTTGAGTAGCATACGAAACCATATCCGCGAGACCTTCCTGTCTCTCCATCATATAAAACCCTCGCTCCAACAACATCTCCATATTCTTGAAATGCTTGTGTCAAACCTTCAGACGTCACAGACCACGACAGATTCCCAACAAAAAGCTTATGTTCTGTTTCTGGGTATAATGGCTCTTTAGGTTTAGGTTTATCCGAGAAGTTAACCCTCAGGATGCGACCCATGTATTGCTGAGAAAGGACATAAACAGCGAGTTATCGTAATGGAAACAAGCACACATCGACAGGGGAGGAAGGGAGTTCTTGGTTCTTACACTTCCATCAAGATTTTCAATAACTGAATTACAATCTTCAATGCTGCTCATGGTCACGAATGCAAAACCTCTACTCTTTCCTGTCTCCCTGTCGTAAAGAACCTAACAACCATTCTTTTTTCAGTACATAATTCTCTCAAAAATAGAGATTAACGGGTACTCGAAGGTGTGAGTTTAAATTCATTAGCATAATTAACCAGAACTGTAATACACATATCAGGACAATGATACTATAGATCAATGTTCTGTCATTGTCACTCTGCAATCTCCCGTAAAATTTAATGTACTTCACTGACGCAAACCATATCATCTGGATGAGCTTTTAACATTCTTCAGGCACTTGAAAGTTGATTCCTTAAAAGAATTAGGTTCAGTCACACGTTCGTAACTCTGAACTGGAGGTGTTTGCTACAAAGGCATGTAACAGTAAATTTACTGTGATATAAGGAAAGTAAGTGCAGATCTTTTTCAATCTGTCAAACCTTGATCATTACCATCAAATACTGAGAATAATTCATCAAATATACATACATGTATAGTTAATGATCAATGCTATAAACGCCCCAACAGACATGGTTATTGCAACACAATTGACAAATCTTTGTGAAGAGAAATCAGTAATGATTGAAACAGTAACAATTCTGTTGGATTCACAAAACAATTTAAGTTAGACACGGCACATTGAGAAAGAACAAGGAAATGTATGTGCATGCTGTGACCTACCTCAATCAGTTCTGGACTGCCATAGTCTTGAATGATCCCCGCAAGTTGCGCACTGTCAACGTTATAAGGCAAATTCCCAAAGTAAAGTTTAGTGCTCACGGTCTCTCCTGTAGCTTCTGCTACATCTGCCACATCTCCTTGATCTCCACTGTCAACTTGCCGGTCTGCTTCAGCCAAAGTACCCTCTTCGAAAGGAGCAGCAGCAGCAGCCTCTTCCTGAGCAACAGCAGGAGATACTCTAGGCACACGCCATGAGACTGCATTAAGTGGACAAAATTGTTCCATGGGATAATAAGAACGAGACATGGGAGCCAACATGATCCGAGTTGATGAGAGTTTAACAACAGACTCAGCTGGACAGTACTGCTTATTGGCGAGTGTGCATTTGAGAGTCTGAACGGACGGTGAGAAAGAAGAGCCTACGGCCGCAGCAACGGTGGCAGCCATGACTGTGGTGGTGGTGATGGTGGCTTAGAGAGTTGATGGGAAGAGAGAGAGAGATGGGTTGGGGAGTGGAAGGGAAGCTGATGTGGGGAGATTGTGTCCAATGAGCTTGGGAGTCATAGCTTTGCAGGATAAGGCATGAGGCCGATGTGGATCAGACTCTCTTACTTGCTAGTTAAAACTAAAGTCCTGTTATGTGTCTTCCCATTTTGCAGGCTTTTCAGGTTTTCCCAGCTGGGCTCCATGTACTTAACTACAAAATTTTTGGTCAACAAACTTGAAAAAAGATCTTATAATTTATAATTTCTTATAATATATTTTCTTTTGTAGAAATGTCATAAAATATGTGATGAAATTTTTTTTTTAACTGAAATAAATGGATGTTAATAAAATGTTTAGTAATAAGGTTTTGAAAATTTACATTTATATGATATATTAGGATTGATCAAAGTTCAAACGTAACTTACCTGAAAATTTTATAATCAAAATTAACGTATTAGGTTCACAGGATTATTTATTTTGAGAGAATATATAATGTACGCAACATTTTATTTGTATGTTTACAAAGAGATTATGTTCGTTACTTAAATTGTTATTTTATGAATGTTTAAAAATATATAAGTAAATCATTAGATGCACTTAATGGCTTGTGAATTATACTACTTAATAAGTCAATAATTTAAAATTAACTAATTTAATCTAAATGATTTTTGTAAACCCTAAAAATTATGACTTGGACCATTCCTTAGAACAATGAGCATGGCTCTGAGTCGAACACCCTCTCAGGTTGTTATTACACATTTCTCCAAATCACTTCTTTCTCATGAGCCATTCTGATCTTCAGTTTCTAGAGTTCTCATTCTGTGATCAAGCTACCTTTATGCTAGGTCAAACTCTTAAAAGATGTTGAAAGAAAAAGCTGAACTAGATCTCCATTGGAAATGAAAGCGAAGGATGACACGGGGAAAATGACTTTCAATCTCATTTTCTAATTGCTGAAGCAATTCGAGGCATAAATGAGTCACACATACGTATATATGTTTTCAAAAGTAAAGACAAATGAGGAAAAGTGGAAGAGAAATGTACAGAGTAGAGTACAGTTGCATTTCATTTCCCCGCCTTGATAGAACCTTAAAGATGATTTCTTAATTTATTCAGAAGTAATTCACAGGATCATACACTTTTTCTTTATTAGTTAAAACAGAAAAAGAGTACAGCTGGTTCAATCCAGCCGATTCTTGAAATAAACAACCCGCACAACTTCATCGTCACTTGAACAGTCTCAGCAAAATTTCCCGGCAAAACCATGTCTATAAGCTAATCAACTACACTTTAGAATTGCAAAGCTATGTTCAAGTCACACCATAATACAACAATTCTCCATTGGACTAAGCTTGTCAGGCCATCATAAGAGCTGTAAAACATAGGCTCTAGTGAGAAAAAAGGAGAGGGATAATGAAAATACTGCTGCACAAACCTTGCCTCCAAACATGAATTTTTATCCCAGCTAGCAAGATTACAGCCAAACCTGCAGCATTTCCAGCAAGAAAATTGGAACTCAATACCATCTATAGATCGGTAGATCCACACACATGACTGAATGATTAAACTCTTACAGAACTAGGCTTGTTAGCTGTAATTTTTCTCCTCCGACTTGAAATTGTGGTTGCTGACCCTGGATTTCCACCATGATCAGCCCGTTTCTCGATAGGTTCCTTCGGCTTTCCTGTGGTTGAAGGACTTCCTTTAGTGGGTTGGGCTGGAATAGGCTTACATTGTGCATGTCTGCTTTGAACTGAGCCACGGTTCTGTAAAGGTGATGGTCGTGCAGCTTTAATCTTGTTTTTATTTCCAATAACTGTGTCATTGTCTACATAGCAAATACAAAAATTCTGAGGTCAGTGGAATTTGTTCATATTAACAGAACTGCGATCAAATGCAAATGCATGACTACAAAAACTTGCATGGACACGCAATAAAGACTAAAGAGACAGGCAATAATCTATTTTATTGCCGGTACAGTTTAGTTGTGTATTTATTGTCTACTAGCTATCCGGAGTTCATTGAGCACACAACTTGTTCAATCTATATGCAGTTCCCACATATGCCTTACGTTATTGTTTCAAGCAATGAACTACGCATGAGCACTCGGAAGGTATTTCTTTCTCTGGATGATGTGGTATATGATCATCTCCACCAAGTTCCTGGAACCTGATTTTTAAGCACAAACATTTTGATTTTATATCAGGCAACTCTTTCCAAGACCTGTTTCTATTATCACCATAGTGATTAGCAACCTTGGTCATTTCAATTAGCTCCTTCATTAATGGAAAGAGTGACTATTTATAATATGAAGACAGGAAACAGTATAATCATCAAAGACAAGATACCGGCATCTTAGAAACATTTGCAATATGTGAAAGGAATGAGGTTTGAATGATTTAAATCCTAAAAATAAAACCAAATCCAGGCCAGTGTTTCTATTTCATAACCCTGGTTATATAAATTCCAGCATGCAAGTATATCCCTATTTCTCATGGTAGTTTATGAAGAAAGCAATATTCTCCAACAAACAAACGAGACAAACAAGCTTTTATTGATATCACAAGTGTACCAACCTAATGATCAAATGGAACATTTCAGAATATCTCATCATTGTAGGAGTAAATGTAATATGGTCATTGCATGATCTGTATACTATTACTAGAAATAGTTTTCTCACTCAATTGCAAGTAGTGTAATACATTCCATGGATGCCAGTAGCGGCGCAGAATAGCCTAATTGAACAATCGCACAAAAAACAGTACAAAGAAACCAGGCTTATGAATGTGAGTTGAAAAGGAAATGCACCTGGACTAGACATGACAGCACGTGGACGTGGTACTGAGGTGGCTCTGATATTTGGTCTATCCTCCTCATCAGAATTACTTTTCTTGTCTAGTCCTGCCAATTGAGCCAGTACGTATAAGAATGGAAAACAAAGAATAGCGGCAATCCTATTTTTGGCTTGAAATCAGCGAGAAATTTAACCTTCTGAATCAGAAACTGGTGGAATCACTACACTTGGTACATAAGACTTGGGAATTTTTGCAAGGGGTGGTGGAGAAACAGCTTTTTGCTCCTTCACTGCAAATAATAATTAATAAAGTAACACAAAATCATACAATTGAGAAGAAGAAAGTAAACTTAATCGTGTAATGATCATTGTTGAATTCTCACCTCCTGGAGAAGAAACTGTTGGAATGACTATGCTTGGAACATAAGAAACCGGAGGTTTCCCAAGGACAGGTGGAGAAACAGTTTTATGCTGCTTTCCTGCAAGTCATAAACTGTTAAGAAACAAAAGACTATACGTTTGAGAACAAGAAAATAATTTATATTCACGATTGTTGCATCAATTCCTTACGAAGTTTAAGGATACGTTAAAAACTCACGGTTCAAATCTAAAGTCTGCCCTCTAAACTTTTCATCACTAAGAAATCATTGTAAGACACTAAGCTTCTGCCCTGAACTAGGTAAAGAGCTGAAAACAAGCACCGTCTCTGGAATTTAGACTAAAGCTAATGCTCAAGACCTCTCAAAAGCTCTAAACTGTTACACAATTGCGGCAAAAGCATAATCAATCAGATCCAGTTCTGTTCAATTAACTAACGAGAATTTTTGAGCTCTTCCAATTGGCAGGCTTATTGTATTAATAGTTTAATCAAAAAGCATAAGTTACAATCAAACAATCTTGTTAATTGAAAGGGTGATGCATGATAGTATTGGGAAAGGGGAAATTACCTGGAAAACAATTATCATGTAAGGAGAGGAACTCTATATCTTTCAAAGAAAGCAAAGAACTCCAATCATGATCTCTTAAAGCATGCTGATCATCCTGATCTTCTGTTCTCACCTTCACTTTCGGATACACTTTCAGAATTTCCAAAAGAAACAGAACACGAAAAACTAATATCAATATGTAGCCAAAGTTCCCATAAACAAACAGAAGAAGATATTTCGAAGAGAAGATCGAAAACGAGTTAATCCCAGATGAAAAATCGTACTCTTTTATGTTTCCAGCGAAGAATATTCAATGATTGATGAATCGTATGAAACTTGAGGTGGGTTCTTGAGTTATAGAGCTCAAAGAATAAAAAAGAAATCCTGGAGAAACAGAGTTGCGTTTGAAGAGTATAAATGATATAGGATTCTTGTGGAGGTGGAATGAACAATGAAAGCGTGTGGGAAGAGATTGTCTTCTTCTGTGTCCTGGAGTGGAACAAAAACTCAACTCTTCTTAGTTTTGTTAGGTCAAACGTCCAAAAAGCGCAGAATAAGATTCACTGGTCAGTCTCTGCTCGATGATGCGTGTTATGTGTGAACATTAGGCATCTCCAGAAAGTGAGAAGGGGGAAGCCCACCTGAGTGCTTTTAGGGGAGATTTTGTTGACTTGTAATAAATGACAATCAGGTGGTGATGGACACGCCTCCAATTTGGAACTTTCAACGTCCTTCCTTCCGCCGGTCAACGCACCCTCACGTTTTTGTTTTATGCAATAGGAATAGGGATGGTCGGAGATTTATATTGCAGGTAATTGAGAGTTAGGTGAATTTTAATTGATCTAAAATGTTAAAAAATTAAAATAATATTAATTTAGTGTTAAATTTAAGAAATAAGCAATATTTTAAATTTTAAATCAATAAAATAAGAGAATCAAGGTTTAAAATATTAAAGACTAAAAATTAAAAATTAAAAATTTTGAAACATAAATAAATAAGATTGTCCTTGCGCTCAAGACCTGTTTTGAAAATCGGACCGGACGGGCCGGTCTGACTGGTTTGACCGGTGACCGGTCGGCTATCCGGTCCAGTTTACCCTTTAAAATCGGTTCTCAATTGAATCAGTGAGAATCAGTCAAATAATCGGTCAAACCGGACTGGTCCGACCACTGATTCAATAAAATTTTTATTTTTTTTATTTTTTGGTATATTTTTGTATTTTTTAATATTATTAATATTTTATATAATTAAATATAATTATTACATAACTATGACATCACACCGGTTCGACCGGTGATTGAACCGGTTAAATCGGTCAAACCGGTGACCAGTAAGACCTCCGGTTCGATATAACATTAGATCACTAAGGTCAACTTTCATCCTTGCTCAACTGGTGGATCTTGCAATCAAATATTTTTCTGTTTTTACATCGAGGAAACATTTACACGCCTATGCTATCTTTTAGGAGACTTGTGCTCTCATAAAATATGGCTACTTAAAAATGTCCTTTGGCCCTAGGTCTTTATCAGTGTTTTGAAAACCGAACAGAACCGATCGGTCGGACCAAAAAATCGGTGAACCGGAGAATGAAATGGTCCAGTTTAGCCTATGTTTTTTGTGAGTGATTGAACCGTTTATTTTATAGTCGGCCCGGTAAAAACTGCTGAATCGGTGAGAGAAAGAACCGACCGGTCCATTTAAAATACCTTGATTTTGGTGATTTCAACTTGAATGAATATTATAATTAATATTTTTTTAGTCTTTTTGATGAAATATAACTAGTGAGCTTTATTATTTTATTTTTGTGTAATGTTACTAACGTAATGCTTAATTTTTTTTAGTTTAATAACGCTTGGTATTATTTAACTAATATCATTTATTTATTAA
>JANIHY010000210.1:80268057-80287171 GCA_027479065.1 Erythroxylum brevipes
AAGATCTCAAATAAGCATATTTTTTTTTGAATTTTAAAATAAAAAGTAAAAAAATTAAAAACAAAATAAGCATTTTACATTCACATTTTTATTTATTAAAAATTAGATTCATGTCAAAATTGAAAAGGATATGAAGATAGAGTTTTTTATAATAAATATTTTGTGTTAAGAATATGGTAATTTATTTATTATAAAATTTTATTAATAAGAAGTTTTTAATTTATAATTAATCTTTTCTACAAAACCTCAATTTTTATTTTTTAAATAATTTCTTAATATAAAATTATCAAATAAAACTGAAGCTCCTTAATGAACGCCGGCCGGTCATGCAGTAAATAAGTGCATAAGAAGAATATGAGAATGAACAATCACAAACAAACATACCCTCTCTCTAAACTAATGCCTAAATTAAGCTCGAACTCCGAACTCCACAGTCAAACAAAACGCATGTAGAGACAGGCAACTATTAATGTTTCATACGTACTTGTCGTGTTGCTTCATCCTCTCTCTCACGTGTCTTAGAACCCAAAAGTTGATTGCTTTGTAAGAATCGTCACCCATTACAAGGAAAAGAAGAAAAAAAAGAGAGTCCATTTTCGGTTTGATGCTTCTCTCAACTATATAGCAAGTGGAACTTTTAGTGGAGGCTAACTAGTGGACTCCTGTATCTATCGTGCTTACCAGCTCATGTTTTTCCTCTAACCTTTTGTTTTTTTTCACATTTTTTCCTTTATCGCTATGATTATCTTCCTTTCCTCATCTGGGATTTTGAGTTGTCCCTAAAGATGTTATCTTTCGTCCAAATTTTCTCAAAAAAATTTAGAGAACCAGAAACCCCGATTTAGTCCTTTAATGGGTCCTACACAGAACCTGGATTTGGTGGGGTGAGTGATAAAATTCAACAACAGACGTGCCTCACATCCACACTGCGATCATCCATTATACGCATTAAGCCTTCCCACTACTTCTGTTTCAGTTTACTCTTTCCTCTCTCTTTCTAGAAATCTTTAAAGGACAGTGACTAATAATATAGTTGATTACCTTTTGTTGGTCAAGGGGACATTTTGCTCAGAACTTGGCATTCTTAGCAGTTAAATGTTTTTTTCTTTTTTCTGGTCAGTTAACTCTGTTTTTTCTGAAGATAAGCTCACACTTGGTGCTTAATTAAGTATTACTTTCTTGGGAATCAAAAGTGTTGCTGAAATGGGTTTTGCTCCTCGGATCCGTTTCTTCTGGTAAGCAAAAGTTGGCTTCTTGTCTGTCAAAAATATTAGGTTCTTGTTTCTTTTTTTTCCCCCCTGTGTGATAGTAAAGTTGCAACTTTTTTATTTTTTGGCTTGTTTCTGTTTTTTGGTGTAAAATCTAGTTAGTTGGTTGTTTGATTTGTGAATAGTTGAGCATGGTTTGTTGTCCATGAAAAGGCAATAAGAAGAAAACCCGATTTGTTTGGTTCTGCTTTTAGAGCTTTTGTTTCGATCATTTTAAGGTGCCTTGTTTTCTGGTTTAGGATCGTGTGTGTAAGAGAGCGATGGAGAGAGAGATTGCGTCGAGTAGTTGAGTTGCATACAGAAGCTGAACTTAAATTTGTTTTTCATGGTAGTTTGTACTATCTTTTCCTCTCATGATTTTCCTTTACTCTTAATTGCAGCTTCTAGACTGCAACTTATGAGCTTTAAAAGTTTTTCAATCATGTTCATTCATTTTCTTCTCTCCATTGCTTCATCTGCTGTTTAGATTCATTTTGTAATCTAACTTTTCTTGCAATCAAAACTGTGGAGTAGAAGACTTTCCTCTTTACTCCTTTATGGGTTTGCGTCATTATCAGCTCTATTGCTTGTTTGCTTATTCCACATAGGAGATAGGGTAAAGTAAAATCAACCAAAGAGGAAAGTTCTTTGATGTTGTTCACATGGAAAGTAATTACAACTTCAATATTTACATATATACCTACAAATTTTCTGAGCTATGATGCCTTTGGTTTTCCCATTTCTACGTTCTCTCTTACTCAAGTCTCTTACGTCTGTCTTTATTTCTGTTATTCTTTAGTTTTCTTTCCAAAAATTGTTATCATCTTTTGTACTTTGATAGTGATAGGTATGGCATGAACATTCTTCTTTTTCCTATTTCTTTTCTCAATATTTGATGCTAACCCTTCAAGTTACTTTCCAGATTCGTTTTAGATGTGAACTGGACGAAAAGATACTTTTCTAGGACGTAACCTTGCAAATTCACAACTATCAATTGGATACAGAACATGGAAAATGAAGTTGTCTGCCATTAACATGCTCTATTAGAGCGGTGAAACGAGATGGAGGATAAAATTGTTGTTAAAGTTCAGAAAGATGGTAACTGCGGAGGAAACACAGAAGTATGGAGCAGTAGCATTTCCAAATCCAAGTCCAAAAAGTTGGTGAGAAGGGTCAACTCACAGAATTCTCTGATTTTAAATTTCAAGCAATTTCAACGAAGTAAAGGTTATATCAAGGAGTCTTTCCTTCAAAGAAGTATCTTAGGCAGTTGGATTCCAAAGCATATGGTGTCTGCAGATGAGAAGTATTTTCGTCGATGCCTGGAACTCATTCATATTAGTGCTTCAAAAACAGCTGCATGTGACATCTCTTTGAACTGGAACAGTGAAAACGTGAGCTTTATGGATGATGGTCTGGATCCAGCTAAAGTAGGATGTAACAGTGCATACGTTTTGGCTGGAACTGGTTTTGACAGTCCATTAGCAGCTGCAACTGGTAATGTTCTGATTAGTTCTTCAGGGCAATGGATTGTTGGCTCCATTATGGGTAGCAAGAGCATGGTAAATATCCTGAAGAACCCTTTGTTGGAAAAATATGGTGCTTTTGACGGTGGAGCCAATTTCAAAGAAATGGTGTCCAGTGATGTTAATCAATCAACATCATACAATTTTATGGAGTCTCCGATCTGGATGAGTAATTATTCTTCACACAAGATGGATAAAGGAGTACCTTCTCCAAGAATCCATAAATGTGGACCTGACACTTTGCATGAAAGGCTTGTTTCTATTTCAAGCACAAATTCTACATGTTCTGACCAGCCGTCATCTTCTCTTTCTGACACTACCACTCAAGGAATGCTCCAATGCATTTACAAGGGTAGCAACCCACATTTTGTTTTCTCTGTCGATGACCAGAAGGTGGTCTATGTTGCAAACTTGTTGGAAACTGAATCAATGGACTGTATGTACTTGTTCCATTCAATAAAGGGTGGGCAAAGGGAACACGAGATCCATGATAATGATTCTCACCTTATAGGAAAGATGAAAATATCAACTTCTTTTACTTTCTGCCCCGACAATTGTAGAATTATGCAGAGAGAGTTTGTCTTGTTTGGTGGTAACGAAATCATTATGGAAGAGATGCACACTTCAAGCCAGCAGTTGAAGAAGAATAAGGGATTCTCCAAGAAGGTCGCAGATGCGTTCCGAACTAGTCGCTCAGTGAAGAAGAGAACTAAATCGACATTTGGTGGATCAAGTGCTGTTATGGAGAGATATTCTTTGGAGCCATTTCAAGATATAGATAACAATATTGATGCACTTGGTGGAGCCAAACTTTCAGAAGATCATCTTCCACCAAATCTGGAGTTGGCTGCCATTGTTGTGAAAGACCATCTTCCTGAGATTCGTCAGGAGAAAGGTGGAGGTTGGGGCATGAAATTCCTGAAAAAAGTTCGCCTTAAACAAAAAAGTGATGCCACAGAGGGCCGAGGATCTTCTTGTTGTACTCAAAATCCTGACAGTTGCTCAACAAGTATGGATGTCATTGTTCCTGCTGGTCTTCATGGTGGTCCAAGAACCAGGAATGGTGGCCCTTCTAGTCTTATTGAAAGATGGAGATCAGGTGGTTCCTGTGACTGTGGTGGCTGGGATCTAGGATGTCCTTTAACAATACTTAGAAGTAACATGAAAGAACATTCATCCGAAGCAGAAACACAAAGAGAGTGCAAGTTCACTGAATTTTTCATACAGGTACGTGTTAATTGTCTAAGGTGGCAAGTGTTGGTGCTTAATTAACGTTGATGCCATGTGAAAGGAGAGATAGAAAAGAGATGAATGAGAGAGAGAAGGGAGAAGAATATAGACATTGATTTAATGTAGTTCGATTATAGAGCTTGTTTCCATTGATACAGCGAAGGCTTCTGAGATATGTTATTCGTTAAGTTTAGCACATTTATTTATAAGAGTAGGGCAGTACAATATTTCAAATTAAGGTAATAAAATGTTACTAAATAATATCTAAGATCTATTGTATTATAGGATACACAATGTTCTTATACTAGATATGTATTAATATTTTTATAGTAAATATTGAATTTTCATGATCTTCAACAATTAGCGACTGCATTCTTAGCCTTTAACTTATGAGGAACATAGCTGTTTAATTGTGGAAAAGATGGGATTATTTTAGAAAAGTTTATATAAGAGTATGGAATTTTAGAATATTTTTTGTTCAAACATATTTTCTATTTGAAAATTTGGAAATCTATGTTTCCAATTTTCCAAACTTATAAAATTTCTAAACAAGATATTTCCTCTTTTCTTTCTTCCTTATCGCGTTTTTCCTCGCATCTTTTTATTGGCTTTTTCACAGTTTCCTTATCCTTTTGAACGATTTCAACATTTTCAAAGGAGATTTTATAATTGTATTTAATGAATTCCGTTTTTGCTTTTAGTCTCTCTTTTCATGGAAAGATTGAAAATGAGGAAACATAACATGGTATTTGCAAAATAGAAAAATAGAAAATGTTTTCTGTTATTGAGCATGTCATCACATTCTTCTGATGTCATCGTATACTTGATTGAATCACACATTTTGTTGTAGTTAATTTTGCTGCTTAATCCTCACTTAGAAAGATCTTAGGAAAACATTTGTACAAGTTGCATAACCAACTGATGGGGTTCTATAATATAGTTCAAATGTATAGTTATGGCCTAAAAAAAATCTATCTTTCGCATTTTGGGTAAATTTTAGTGACATCTTGCTACATTCATGGTTTAATACCACAATTCTTCTTGGATTCAAGAATTTTAAGCAACTGCATATTTGGTCAAATAGGCATTGACATTTCATGTCTCAACTTCAACTTTGCAGGGTTTAGAGAAAGGTTTTCCCCCATTAAGGATGGTGAATGTCTATGATGGCTTGTATTTTGTCAATTTTCAGTCAAGTTTGTCAGCTTTGCAGTCTTTTTCAATTGCAGTGGCACTTATTCACAGTCAGAATCCTGCCCTCCAATCCAAAAATGTATAGGAGCTAAAGTAGCAAGATTGATGACTGGGATCATGTAGTTGTTATGACTCACATTCTATCACAGAAATTAGTAAGTTGAAATTCAATTATTTATACACAAAAAGTAAGATGATGATCTTTGTCTTTTTCTTTTAAAGCTTTGCAGTTTGTCAATTGTTAAATTGTGTTCATGGTTTTTATTTGTTCTTAATGATTGTCACTAGGGATTGGTTATCCTGTAATGTTTGCTCGGGAAGCTCTTGTAACTGCTCTGTTTTGGTTGAATGTTCATTTTCTTTTGGTCAAGAAAAGTACAATCATTTGAGGGAGGATATACAAAGAATTTTGTTCATGTCCGTTAGCAAAATTTGGAATCTACATGGTGCAATAAAGAATTGAATTTTCAAGCATAAGATGAATCCATATCAAGTTAAAGCTGTGGCAAAAATCTTTAATTTTTGTTAACCTGAAGATGATAGCTGTGTTCTGCTCTTTCATATATTCAATCTCCTTGCCTTTCTTATCAGACATCTATATCGAACAGACTTGCCGGGCGGATGACCACAATGGTGGGTTAGCTGAAGTTTATTATATATAAGGGACTTCCCATTAATTGATTACTTGCATAAGGGCAGGTAGAAATGGATATGTATAACTTGGTTCCTTACAATCTTTTAGGACTTAATGCTTGAAATTGATCATCAGTAAGATGCAGTGTTTCACGCTTTAATGGTTATTAATCGGTTCGATTTTGACAGAACTGTAAACCTAAGCATCTTATTTCATAGACCTTGCTTCTGGGAGGATAATATGAATTCCAGCGGTTGCTAAATTGCTTACTCTGTATGTATTTATTAAGTTATCCTCTTACACTCTAGATGGATCTTGCTTTTCTATTCAAGTTAATGCATTATGCTAAGGAGTTAAATTGGATTCAACTGGTTGGAAGCCTGGACAGCATGTGTCTGCGAAATGATCACCTCTTAATCTCATTTACTTACCATTCAAAGCTGTGGATTTTGCATCTCAACTATGTAGTCGTTTTGGTATCCAGATGCTGAAGTATTTATATTATCGTTTCAGTTATTTTCCTTCCAAATGTAATTCCCCTGAAGAACTGAAAGTATGTACGTGTTTTAAGGGTCAGACCTTTGAACATTATGATGTATAAGCAAAATGTACGTTAGAATAATCCACATTTGTAATTTTCTTAATCTGATTCTCTTTTTTTATACTCTTTTAACTGATTATTTTTCATTTTAAATCTTCTTTCTCAATATTTGTTCATTGTAAACGAAGTCTAGAAGATTAATTTTGTTAAAATATTTCATTTAAATATGAATAACTAAGGCATTTTTAAAAAAAAAAGTGTATGTACTTTTAGCTTATTTCATCGTAACATGTTGGGTAAGACAGGTACAATTGCTTAAAGTAGCTACTAGCAATCCCAGAATGCTGTAAGCTTCTCCAGTGAAATACATTTCATCAAATGGGCAAAACAGAGTGATCATGCAAAGATCAGATATTGACCCGATCCATTTTAATTTCACAACAAAAGATACATTTTTCATATGTACACTCAGCTTATAATATACTATATCGGGGCAAAATTGTTCTATACAGAACTCAGGCAGCCTACTTTTTAATCCAAAAAACTGTGTGAGCTATTGAACTACCAGGTAGAAATGCATTAAGTTAGCTATACGGATCAATAGATCATTTATACAACAGTGTGTCAATATCTGTTCTTCTTTTCTTTACCTGCAAAACCATCTTCAGAATTCAGGAACTTCCAAGTGATCAATCATATATATCTTACTTCTCAATACAGAGAGATGTTTGTCTTACCAAATATATTTGACTTTAGTGGAAATCGAAGAGACGATGATCCCTTCACTTTAAGCTCACTAAGTTGTTTGGTTGGTTTCTGACCAAGTGGAAGATTACTACTCCCTCCAGCCAAAATGATCGGACCCTTTTGAGCCCTTTCTTGATACACAGCTGGCGGTGCAAGTTTTAGCTGAGGCATTATTTCCATCTGCATAAATCGCTGCTCCCTCTGAAGATTAGACAACATCTCAAACTGCAGCATAGAAGTTCATGTTGATTAATCTTTTAGGTCTACCCTGGTGAGGCAGAAAAGTTGAACAACAATTATAAATAAGATTTACCCGTGATATGTGCTGAAGCCCATAGGAATTTTCTATCAAATCTTCATGTGGATGTAACAAGTAAGGTCCTTGTGCTCGTGGAGGTCTTGTTGAAACCTGATCAATCAAACCATCATCTGGAAGAGCTGACTTATTTTTGGCCCTCTCTGCATTCTTCTTTGGCATACAAATGGGACATCCAGATAACGAGCCTCTGCTAGGTGATTCATTTTCCAGAAGTTCGCACTGGAGATGAGTTGCATGACCACAACTGAAAACTCGAACAGAGAAAGTAGAAGAACCTTTGGAGAGAAGGCAGTTGCATATACAACATGCTAGACCCCTGGGGGCATAACCATGAGATGCCCCCTTCTTGAGCAGGCTCATGGCATAGAATGTATCATCCTCTATCACTGATTTAGCAGTATCCTTGAGCAAATTAAAAAAGAATCTGAATCAACAAACTAGTTGAAAGTAGTGTCATATTCAACAAGTGAAGCTGACAGGGACAAAGGAGAGAGATAACAAAAAGTAACAGAAAAAGAAGTTGAACAGTGTCATGCAGAGAGCAAAAACAGTAACTAAACCACATATTTGAAACTATTAATTAGTACCAGAATTCTTCTTTCAAATCCATAAGTTCCCAGCATCCCCAATATGGTAATTTTAAAATCTCCGAGTTCCTGGTTGCCATCATCAGACAGGAGCTTTGACATGATGGTTGGAAGACGAACGTAACCTATCATTCCCTCAACAATCTCTTTGATGAACTGAGAGAACAACTTCCTCAACACACGTGCACCTTTGTGGGATTTGGAGATTTTCCATTTGATTACAGACACAACATCATCATTCCTAGTACTCTGATTTTCTATTAGCACCCCAAAACCATTATTCACTTCATATGCTCCTTTATTGTCATAAGATTCCATCAGAGGCTCACAGAACCTGTAACAAAGCCAGTAATTTGCCAAAAAAGTGGATGGATAAACAGTTAATGGGAAGCCATAAAAGCATTAATTTTGGATATTATAGAGAAATGTCAGATAGAGCTGTTGAAAGTTTAAGAAGAACTTGAAGGGATGTGTATCATGGAATGTTAGGCGCAAAGCAAACATTGCAACTTTTTGCGCACAACACTTTTGAAAACTCGAGAATAATTATCCAGAAATTAAATAACTGACAACCCAAGCCAATTGGCTGAAAATATTTGGGAATGTTTCTGAATATAAAAGCGGAAAAGAATCAAGATTTGTGTATCAGTAAGATCACTCACAGCAGTATTTGAGAGAAAATATCAGTGGCGAAGCTAATATCACATGAATACTATAGCTGACAAACTAATTTAGTAAAAGAAAAGTGCAAGACATTGAGAAAGAAGAAATTATTGCACTAAGAACTTCTCTAGAGAGCATGGTGTTTTAGCTGGGACTTATTTCATAAGTTTGACCTGACAAGCAATAGATTCTGCCTTCAGAGTTTTGAGCTAAACATATGGCTTACCATGTTTGCCACACAATTAATAGAACTTGATGAAGTCATAAAAAGCGAAGAAAGAGGCAAGAAAAACAAAAGGGTAAAATCCAGATAAACAGTCTTGGTTCACAACTTTGTGAAGGAAAAAAAACATAGAAATCTCCACAACTTTAAGCAATTTTTATCACTATCATACAACAGTTATTTCAACCTTGTGAAAAGAATCTTACGCTCTAATTTAATAGTTCATAAACAAAAAGAATGATCAGATATTTCATGAGGTAAATTTAAAATCTTTGAAGAAAGAGAAAGAGTTGAGGAACATTCAGAGTTCAACTGCAGAATAATAACTTCCATGAAAGTAATGTAGAAAATGCGAAACAATGATCGATCCTTGCACTGACTCACCAATGTAATAGTTGCATAGCTGGAAGCTACAAACAGCTCTATCAAGTATTTCATTAGCACTAGAGAATGTGGAATTAATAAAAGCACATTTGAGTTGCACTTACGAGTCCAGCAATTTGAACCACAGTGCCTCCGACTCCTCAGGCACCAAACGAAGAGTATTGCGCTGACATAATCCAATACAAGCTTGTAATATACTGCGAATATCATTCACCTGTAACATCAAGTTTTCAGATAATTTTACACACGTAAGGAACCCATGAAAAGAAAACATAAAATGTTGAAAAAAAGTTTAACCACATTATACAAATCAGAGACGTGCAGACCTCTTTCACATTTGAAAGAGTGTGGTAGTACTTAATACTTGTAGAACTACTGAAAGCTTTGCCTGAAGCTATGTTTCCCACAGCTTTATCCAGCTCAGCAAATTTATCATCAAGGCCAGAAATTCTGAACAAGAGAGCACTTCCAACATCACCAACCCTTTCCAGTAAAAATGCAGCAGCATCAATTATCCCATATTCCTGACACAAGCGTAAACAGTGCTCTACGCGGTAGCTATCAAAAGTTTCTAAAAATCTTAGGACTGAATTTGGCTCATACTGGCACAGCAGCTGCATAAATGAATGCAAACATCCAGAATCAGACAATTAGATAGACTTGCACTTATACATGTACATTGCACGTGATCAAAAATATTTATTTAAAAAATGGCATTGTTTAACTATTTAGGCATATGTATATAGCAATTGCTAATAGTTTACTAATAATTAACAGTCAAATTCTTAATTCTAATTTCTAGTAAATTCGACTCAACCTTAAGTTATATGGAAGACATGTTCCTGTAAAAAGCATTACACAAGGTAGCCAGTTGTTCTTGTGAAAAGAAGTTTTTCGCTTAAAATTTTCAAAATATAACATCAAATACTAGAGAAATACATCTTAAATTATATAGGGAATCCACAAACTACTAAGGTAACTTAAAAAAATTAACAACAGAAGTTGTGAACCATCATGCTTTCACATATACAGCAGCAGCTGTGTATATATATTAGTAAGAAGATGGTTGGGTGGTATTCACTAGCTCTGAATCAATGAAATATTAGGTCACTTTATAACAGCGAGAATTTGGCAAAAAATTAATTGAGAAACAAGATGAAACATATAACAGCTCCAGATAAGAACCAATATCATTAAAAAGGTGATACATGAGCTTACCTCCAAATAAAGCTCAATCATGTCATCAGTGACATTGACAACATTATTCCGCACCAACTTGGAAAATTTGGTTATTTTTTCCAAGTAAGTCTCAAGTCTTTTATTCTGATCCTCCCCTATTCTTCCATTATAAACATCTGCACTGCTATCTCTTCTTAAATTATGGAAGTCGAGAGTCCCAGACAAATGAACTTCAATTACAGTCTTTAAGTAGAAAAAAAGACTTTTTGGATGAGAGCGTAGTTCAGAAAGAACATGATCAGTTTCACTGTTGAAATGGTCCATGACCATGAAGAATGTGCCCTCTCTGAAAAAATGGAAAAATTAAATGAGAAAAATAAACTATCAAAGATAAAATTGAGCAGCATAAACATTTGATATTGAGATGAGCCAATTCTTTCAGACTAATTTGCAAGAAGCTTTACCTGCTTAAGACAACCAACTCTGGGATCATTGAGACTAAAGCTCTTCGAAAAGCCTCGTATTGATTGCCACTAAGCTGTTCCAACAAATCGTTAATATACGAAAAGGCATGGATTGGTTCATCAACATCTTTCATATAACTTTCAAGAGCGGGAAGATACTGATGTCTGATGCTATGAATGAAGCCACAAACCTGTAAAGAACATCAAAAAAATAACACATAATATCAAAAAAGATATACCTAATCAACAACTACACTCTATTCGCCAAAGCCAGTATACAGAAACATGCGTGGAAGAAACACCTGGTGAAAGCCTGCTCTCTCGCAAAGTTGCAACACATAAGAAGCATTCCAGTCTGCCACAGGTACTACTTGTATAAGGGCAAGCACTTGCTTCTCTCTACTTTTTGAAGTTCCAACCACCTGTACATGAGTGCTTGTTGGCAAATTACTTCCTGATGTCAAGTATTCCAATATCTGATTCAGCACACTTTTTGAAACATAAGCATTTCTACAAGCGACATAGCAGCCAATGAATTCAAATACATGCCCAACGTCTTTCCTCGTAGGCCACACTTCCCCTGATTCAGCATCACCAGTGCTGGCTGACTCATCTGCTTGAATTACATATCTTTCAATAATACGAACAAGAGCATCGACTGTATTTTGAACTAGTATATTCTGACTTGCAGACATCATATATTCTTGCTTAGATTCCAAATTTGAACTAGTAGAATCATGCATAGAAAAGTCAGGGTTTTGGGTTTTGTCGTCTTCAAAAGCACACTTAAGAACATCCAAAGTAGCTTCAGTATCTAACTCTAGGAGATGATACAGATTTAGGTATGTTCCCCTTGATTGCTTGCATTGTGCTGCTTGCAAGGTTTGGGAGTTTGAGTTTTCCAGCAAAAACTGTACAAGTTCTGCTCTAAGAGATGGCACTCGTGTTGAGGGAAGAGTTCCATGCCCTGCAAGAAGGAACCTTTTAGTCTTTCTGAATCATTCATCAAATGAGGCACAGATCAGTATATGTATTTCTAGGAAAAATCAGACTGCAATGACATCATCAGGTTGAACAGTAAAAGTTACTTCTGAAGGACAAATACTGAATATTCTGCACACTGAGAAAGTTAAGCTATAGGACTTAAAAATTACCGTAACAAACACAAATGTTAGATATTAAGAAAATTCCTAAGTTTCTAGTAATTGGTGTCAGGAGATTTACAATTATTATTTAATATCTTCTATGTAGGAAGTCTCCGATATTAGAATAACTATTCTGAAATATTAGCAATATTTTGTATGGCCCTATTATTATAGATATAAAAAAAGGATAAAAATTCTAATCAGTAGTAAGTCATTGAATTGTTTTTTTTTCAGGGAAACAGATACTGGAAAACCCTAAAAATAACAAAGAAGAGGAATATTGTGTGGTGGACTAGCATTGTCCACACCACTATGTGATACTGTTCACTGATGATGAACCACCATAATACTATTGATACTTTTTGTTTAGTCCTGAAAATTTTATTTTCTTTTGAATTTGGAGATTTTGTCTTGAATTTCTTATTGAAGAGTTCTTTTTTATTTTGTCTTAAAGATTTTGTTCCAATTTGCCTTTGAAGATCTTTGTTTTAAGCTGATGGAGTAACAATATCGACTAATAGATCAACTTCACTCATGGATGTTGGAGAACTCAACTGTGGTTTTCCTATACCATAAAACTGACTTCAATGGTGGTGGTTCAAGCAAGTGTGTCACATTCAAACTCTTCAAAAGTAAAATCCCTCATCAAAGAGCATAACATAGAGATAGAAATAACTAGATTGCTCAAGCCCTCCAATGTCGATGATATGGCAAAAAGTTTTATTTGGTCTTAATCATATCAAAGCTGGACCAAAACCTAGTGGTCTCAATGCTTAGTTCTTTTAAAATACGTAAAATTACACCAAGCATTCGGTTATTAATGTTCTACTAACTTCAAGATTCCCAATGTTTAATTTTTATTTAGATTTAAATAATTTGAACTTTTCAAAATTTGAACATGTTATACGTATGACTCTGTCACATAAAGTCATTAGAAAATATAACCAAATACAAGTATCATCCTTCTATGAATTATTATTTATATCACATACATCATATGCGTAGGATTTAAAAATTCACTACTCTCATCATCCTTTGGTCATATGATGAAGGTTTGTCGGGGTCAAGAATTATATAATGAAGGTTCCAAGCCTTTACAGATTATACAAAATTATATAAATTTAGGATAAAGATGATTTGTAACAAACCCTCCAACTCGAAGGGAGTTTTAGAGATTAACTATCATGTTATGGATCCTATAAAGGAAATAATAGTATTAACTTGTATTATCCTTCCATTTCAAATATAAGGGTAAATAAATAATAAATCATTCTACGATCTGTTCTATTTCTTCTACTATGTCAGACAACCATTCAAGTCAAAAGGATAACCTTGTTTCTGGTAGGTTGTGATTTGTCATGTTTGTCCACACTTGTTGAAAAGGCATATTAGAACATAACCATTTTTATGCCTCACCCAATAACTTAAGCTTTTGAGTCGAATGGAGAAAAGAAAAACAATCTGAACATCTGATGAGAACATGCCAGCAGTTTGTGCGATAGTATTTAAAATCTGTCACATATCATTACCAAACACTTCAAAATGATCAAAGTAGCATAATAAAGGATTCCAATGGCGCAGGAAACTATATAAACCTCAGGGGGATATATAGTTTGAATAAATCATCAGTTCATTAGAAACTATTCCTCAAAAGAAATCTTGAGAAAGATAAACAACTAATGCAATTTCCAAAAGTTAGTTGACCAAATAGAGTCGTATTCACTTGCAGCAGAATTTGCAAAAATGATGATAGCAAAAACAAATTAAAAAAGTGGGACATCATATTAAATCAAGGCGTGAACACAAACCTGGTGGAAATGCAAGACCTGAGAAGCAATATTTCAGATAAACAAGTATCCTGTACCTGATTGAAAGAAGAAAACTCCAGATTCAGTGATATAATAAAACACAAACATATAGGTTAACTAATCGACTTAAACTTTATTGCCAATCACAAAATTGCCATGTTATCACTCTTACTTTTCAAACAGAACTGAAAATATTGTTATCAAAGGATTAAGCAAATCAACAATAGTATTGTGAAGACCCATTTTGGAACTCTATGGCATATTCAACCCACTGCCAAGATTTTGATCCTAAGAAGTAAATTTTCCAAGCAAATCCAACATAGTAAGAAAGTCAGTATTAAATAAATTATTGCAGGAAAGAACAAGGTAATAAAAAATTCAACACCATTATAAAAACACAGATATAGAAAATAAGATGATGTACCCAAGAACGCTAGCATTCTCTGTATGACTCTTTTGCAAAACTACCAACAATTCCTCCAAAGGTGTCTTGAAATCATCCAATCCTTTATTGAAAAGATAGATCAAAGCACCATATAATGCATGCTCCCGACATAACCTGACTACCTGAAAGAGAACCAGAATGTTACTAACAATTCTCAATGGGAAGTCTTAACACAGCAATTGTCAAAAAATATATTTAAACATTACCTGATTAAAATCCAAAGAAGAAATGTCCATGTGCAGGACACATTGTTCAACTCTATGTAACCACCCTTTGCTGCTATAATGCTCTACAAGTGCTTGCATAATCTTTAACAGAGTAGAAAAATAAGAGAAAAGAGGCAACAAATTAATACAAAAAGTTTTGCAACAGTTATACTTTTCTCCCATTATCATTTTCTCTATGTGCTTTTGCTATTGTGAAGACGCTAGAAAGAATTATAAGGCTATTCACTCAAGCATGAAGCAATACCTCAGGAGGTAGAGTGCCAAGCATATCCCTCAGGATATATGGCTCCAAAAGCTCCAAGAACGTATCTGCAGAATAGCATGACCATAGAACAGTTTTACACACTGTGCAAACTGAAATCAAATGCACAGAAACAGACCAGCAAAGTAGCATCTCCACTGCCTAATATTGTTCTATAAAAATGTCTTTTTCAGTGTCATTTCACTCTCTACATGCAACAAGAAGTTGCCATACTCTAGCCCCCATATAATAGATTTAAACTACCTTGATGCCCAAGTGGAAATTAGCATCGAATTTTTCGTAGTTTAAAGAGTACCTTTCTGTTGGACAGCAATAAATTTGGAGAATATTTCATCAAAAAGGATGTCAGTCCTCTGTATATGCACACAAAATTCTACTGCAACACCACCAACACGTGTGAATTGTTCTTTTATTTCAACATGTACAGAACTGCCTCCACTCTTTAAGTCCTCTTTGTGCTCAACTTTTTCTCTTTGATTGCAAAAAGCAACCGAAATATAAGAAAATACTTCATCAACATATGACAAAAGTAGCTCTAGTAGATAGGGCATTATGGATTCCCGCACAGCATCAACAGATCTTGGGAGGTCAATGACACCATGAGCTTGGCCATCATAAAGGGTCATTGCCATGTTCAAGGCACCCATCCAGTCACCGGCACTCCGCAGAACCTGAATTCTTTCTTTCCATGGGAGAAGCCGGCAAACAATTAGATGCATCGGTCCAAGAATGTATATAGAAGCTCCTCTTACAGCTATACTGTTGTGATATGCTTTCTCAGGGTTCCCATAGATATTCAGAAAGTGAGTATGATATGCAAGTAGATTGTCCCCTCCAGAAACATGAATGGAAAAACTAGTTTGGTGAATAGGAGTCCCATCCTTTCCAAACAAATATAGTTGACCGGCCAATGTAAGAACAACAAGCAACTGTACAAGAATAAAACTGTCACTAGGCCTCAAATCTATGGAAAAGATCAAAACAAAATATGCATAATCATTCACGCTAAACATTTGATGCAAAGAAATTTCTACATGATTAATGAAACAGCAATCCAGCACATACATGAGTGTCCAACCAAGCCACACCTACAGCTGCACTGTCAATAGACCATTTTCCATATACTTTTAGCTCTGACTTGATCAACTTTGCAACTTCAACCTTGCGATCCCAAGCAATTGCGAGCAAAGAAACTCTCTCTGATGCATCTGTAGGAATATTTTCTACAACATAATCATTTTCTAGAAAGCTGCCAACCAGAATTTTTAAGAACTCATTGCCTTACCAGTTGATGAACTTTTTGATTGTGTGGTGCATTTCCATGCAGTATAAGGCATAGAACCTTCCCGGACCCCCTCTGGCTTTGAAATTTGAGCATATACTTCAAGGTTGGGAGTAAGCTTGACCTATAACAAAGGCATGGCCTGATCATATTCCTCAAAAAGGAAAAAACTAAAACTGGGACATTGATTATGCAATATCAGAGGACTTCATACCACCAGAGCAGTTTGATAGGTGGCAAAGATAACCACACCTTCTTCAACCAATGAAGAGCCTTCATTGAATAACTTCCACCCAGCGTCTGCTCCAACTACACCACCCATCATGCTACCAATACTACTTGATGCAACTGAAGTATTTCCCACAGGAGATGGCAGAACATTTCCACAAGATTCATCAAAAAGAAGAGGTGAAGCAGTTAACACAGTGCCTGTCTTTTGTCCATCAAGCAGGCACTGTCAAACCCAAGCAACACACTTTGGTAAGCATAATGCAGATGCATGTTATGTAAAAACAATTCTAAGCAATTATCCGTCAATGTATAGCAGAGCTTTTTTTCTATATGATGGTATATTACCTGTGTTTTGATTGAGAACCTGTTTATCAATGGAACAACAGAGAAAGCGTGTAATAGAACCAGACCCTTACTATCACCCGTAACTGCTTTAAACTGACGACTAGCTTGGTACTCCTGACCAAGGAACATTGTGTGTACTACTGGTGCATTATGCTCCCCTGTAATAACCTTGGCAGCAGCTGCCTTTTGCATGTCCCAAACAGTAACATGACCATCATCATAGCCAGCCAAAAGTAGATCTCCTTGCTGATTGAAGCACATAGAAGTCACCGGAGAAAGTGATCGATCCCCTTGCAAACCAAGTATCAACATCTGGATTGATTTATGAGATGCTTCAGCAGCCATCATTTCTATTATTAAAAGTGACCGTACAATTAAAAAGCAAAAAGCTTCGCCAAATGGATTAATTTCAACACAAAAACGTTTCTTTAAAATGGAAATTATTAGCACCAAGTGTTTTGAGTTTTAAATATGCAAGCTCGTGTTCTAGGAAATTGCTGCATATTTAAGAAACTGCTGCGGATGTGCTAAAACCAATCTCTTCTATAATATCAAAGAAGAAACACTAAAATATTTGTCCAAACTTCTCGTCAAATTGCCCATTAAGCATGGTTTCGTTCTGCATAATAGAATATAAGCCCTAGTTTATCCAGAATCTGCGTTCTAACTATACCAAAACATGAGACAGAAAAAAAGAGACAACAAAGGCATCAAAGACACAAATAAAATAAGTCAAATGAACCAACCTTTGCATCTGTGACGTCAGGGCTATGAGTAGAGTATCTACTGGGGAAAACAACAATCACACCTTTTGCCGTCCCAACAGCAATGTAGTTAAGATGAACTGCCAATACATGTGCGGAACCATAATCCCGCCTCAATTGTTGAGAAGCAATCGCCCCAGTGACCACATTGTCAGCATCAATGTAAAAGTACCCTAAAGTAGTGGACCCTCTACGAACACCCTCAAGCCTCATTGGCTGTGCAGCTGCACCTTCCTCCCAATGCAAGCCAGTAAAAGCTTGTTTCTTCTCAAGTTCTTCTGCCAGTTCAAGCGGTTTCAAAGGGGGCCTCAGTTTCTTTTCTGCTATTTTACTCATCCTCTCGTTCTCCAGTTGCCCAATTCTCTCCTCTACAAGCTCTGAAATGTCACTCACTGAACCAGATTCCTCCTGGCTTCCGACTGTATCTCCAGGAGTATGCACAACTTCTTCTAGACCATCCACCTCTTCTGATGGCACCATTGTCATGTTTCCCTCGTTTTCATAATTCTTTTTGATCAAAACATCCTCATCCACCCCAGGTGACGAATGAGTATCAGTTTCACTAGCATCCTGCCTGTTTTCACAATCAATTGTTGTAGATGTAACAGCACTATCTGAAGCCTCTTGATGGTCGTCATTACTAAACCTTGCATCTTCCGTAGATAGCACTGGCTCAACAACAGTTGTTAACAAGCTGTCCGAGTTCCCATCTCTAGTCAGAATGGAATCATCCATGTGAGCTTCATTCTCAGCTGAGGCTGTGCCAAATACAATTGAATTGGAATTGGAATTCCCATTTGAGACAGCCTCATATTCAACATCATTGGAATCCGAATCTCGGGTATCTAACAGCCTCCTCCTGGACTTGATGGCGGCGGCATGTGGGGTTGGGACCGATCGAGAAGCTGCGACGGCAGCAGCAAGCGCGGCCCCAGGCTTCCCGTTTGATTTCACCCCGGTGAACAATGAAGGCAATGGTCTAGAAGAAGAAGAGGCCCTACTTGTCAACAGCCCACTACTAGACCTAACCTTCTCTTGATTAGAGACTGTTGACTGATGATCAGACTTATCATCATCTACAATCAGGGACTGTACAACCTTCAGGCATTCAGATAAGTCTTGGGAGAAATCAAGAAGGTGAGACTGGCGATTGTGATTGCTTGGAGGAGACGATGGACTACTGGACGATGAATAGGAGTCGTTGAGTATTTCATCAAGCGTGCGGTGAGGAACAGAATCGAACTCCTCTTCCTCGTCAGAGTCGGCAAGTACATTCAGGAGGATTTCATCTCTCTCCATCATTCCTTCCCACAACTGTGCTGCTCAATCGCACATCGACCAAGCGCCACCGACTGAGACAGTGAACAAGGGAGGGTACCCGAGGGGACCACTCCGATGCCTTAGAAAAAAATTTTAAAATTAATTTTTAAAATTTTAAACTTTCTTTTAATTAAAAATGATATCTAAATATATGAGACATAAATTAGAATTGAAGCAATAATTTAAAATAATTATAATAAAGAATTAATTTAATTTTAACTTAATTAATTTGATTTGAATTTAAAAATTTTGTTGAATCCGTATGTATGGCCGGATTGGACTACTGCATGACACTGTGAAACTGCATGGTTACTGATATGTCTAAAGTGTGCATAATTGAGTTACAT
>JANIHY010000210.1:80311436-80327429 GCA_027479065.1 Erythroxylum brevipes
ATTGAAAGATATTGTTTTTATCTATGAAAAATTTTAAAGTTTAATTAAAAATTATTAAATAAAAATTAATTAATTTGTTTTTATTTATAAAAATTTATTGATTAATAAAAATGATCAATTAATTAATAAATTGATCAATTTTTAACAACAAAAGTTATTAAAGTAAATCAAACAAACAAAATCACAAGTTCCTTGTTTGCTTCGGGAATCACGGTTGCTCCAACTTCAAAGAGAACCCAACCTATCAAACATCTTAGAGTAACCATACTTAATAAAATAACCAATAAGTTAGAATCTCTCTCTTTTTTTCACTTAAGTCATAAAATTAATAAATAAGTATATTTTTAACTTTTAAAATTAAAAGTTTTAATTTACTTAAATATTTAATTATTAAAATTTTAATAGTCGATCTCTCCATTTTGTTAATGAGATATCATCAAAAGTGAATCATAAATTTAAAATAAGTTTGTAGACAAGAGTTATTTGTGGTATGAATTATTCATTCATAGACTTATCATTGCCAATCTCATGTTCAATTTTTGTGTATAATTGAGAAGAGTATAAACCAATCATCATTTAGGGGCGATTTTTCTTAAGATTCATCTTAAGAAAACTCTCCAGAGTAAAATAGAAAATTTGATAGAATTCACTCTTTTATTTAAAGATATTAAAATTCTAAATAATTATAAATACCTTATTTCTAAGTGTATAAGATTTTATTTTGAATTTAAAATAATTATTTAGAATTTTTGTTAAGAATATTAACAAAAAATTGTTTATAAATTTAAAAGTTATATCAAAAAGTTTAATAATCAAAGACTTAACTAAAAAAAATTAATTGAAAGATAAAAAATACAGTTGTCCAGCCATATCATTGAAAGTTAAAGTTCCACATAGCCTTTAGATCTCCGAAGAAGAACCAATAACATCGCTCCACGTGGTATGCCGCCCTAAATTACAACCATATTAACCGACTCCATATCAACCTGATGTACCGGGTCCCACCTGTCAACCAATAACCTCCGTTGGATCTAGTGTCAGGAAATACTTACGGTCCCATTTTGAGCACTTGTCAAACGCACTTGCCTTTGAAAAAGGAAAAACAGAGAAGGCGCACTTCACCTGCTTGATGCTCTGCTTTTTGTGAATCGCCATTCTCTGTTCTTCTTTAAGGATCTGGGTCTGGTTGCTTTAGGTTAAATGGTCTCCTTCTTGCACTTGTTTGATTTGCTTTGCTCTTCAATTAATCTCATTATCTCTGCCTTAACCTTTTTTTCCTTTGTAATATATCTAATCATCACTTGAAAGTGACTTAAAGCTCCGTGCTTGCTGCCGCTTATTTTTTTCCGTTTCAATGAGTTCTATTATTTCTTGTTCTCGGTTTAAATTCCTTGATTTTATTCTGTTTAGAGCTTGATCAGCTCAATAACTTAGCGTTGACCTCGTAACTTCCATTGTCACACAGCTATTTCTTTTAACGTTAACCACCAAAAGCAAAAACTTTTGGGATTAGGGTTTGTTGCTTCCTGATATTTTTTTATGTTTACTATTTTTTTTTTTTTTTTTGGTAATGGAAAGAACTTTTTAAGTCATTCATCGGCGATCTATCATTTGCTCTGATTCCTCCAAACTTGATTGGGGGAATCGGTTTGTGAGTGTTGTGTTCTTGTGGGAGGTCTGTGTCAACTGTCGATGGATAAGGATGCTAAGGAGGCTAATGGGTTGAAAAATGATGATTTGATACGTCTGGACGGTTCAAAAGTTGAGGATAAGAGTGATGATGTAGAAGACGACAGCGAGTCTAATTCCTTGTTGCCTCCTAGGAGAGGCGGGATGTCAAGAAACTCGGACAAAGTCCGCAGAAAGGTTCAATGGAATGATAAGAACGGGCATAAGCTAGTGGAGGTAGTGGAGTTTGAACCAAGGTAAATCCTATTTTCTCTTGGAGGCTGTGAATCTCTTTTGTTGTTTGGTTTGGCTTCGACTTGGGCTTCTTTTGCAGTCAATGCTTACTTTATTAAATTGCTTGTTTTTTAAATTTTGAGATAATAAATGTGCTAATAGTTAGAAATTGATTGAATTTGAATGCTAATTCTAGAAGCTTCTGCTAAGCTGGTAAATCGGGAGCTTATCTGGATCTAAATTCCTTACATTGTTAGTTTCTCTATTACCTTTTATTTTTTGAGAATTCAGAGTTACTATCTTTCTCTTCTATAGACTCCTTTTAGCATGTGCTATCTAGTGAATAGGACATCAAGAGCTTGATAAGGGTTTCTACTTCCTGGTTATTCCCACTAGTAGAAATTTGATGCTATTAATAAGGAGTTGGTATAACTCTGAATGATGTACGTCAAGCCAAGGACATCATCTTCTGTTTTTTCACCATTTAAACCCTGTGCACTTGCTATCCAATTGTAAGTCTCTTTCTCAGGCACACACACATTTAATTGCTAACAGTACCTGCTTACTTCATCTTGAGTAACCATTGTGAATCATGGGGGAAATTGAGTCTATGCAAGTCCTAGCCAGGGAGAGTAATTCTTGATATTCTTGTAATGCACATTAAGAAAATCTCAAGTCAAGACTATGTAACTCTTTCGTCAAGATATTTGACATTTTTAATAACTCACAGTTGGTGAGTCCTCTAGATCTTGTTTCTGCTGGAACCATAATGAGACTTATAAATATATGAAACTTGTATAGATTTTACGTTGCTCCTTTTGATGCTTGATCTCAATTAGTTGCTTTTGTAATCATCATGTTTTTTGGAATTCATAAGCTTTGGTGTCATTCCTTGCACTGCAGTTTAGGGTTAAGCATCCCCCCTTGATGTGAATTGAGGTCATTTTGTTTTCTCATACTAACTACAGTATTCTGCATTCTTAATCATTATCCTGAAACAAGGAAAAGTTTCATGTGCTATGAATAAATTGTTATTGAGCGATATTTTTATAATTGGCAAGTGCTAACTACAATTCCATTGAAGTAAGGCTTATGTAGCCACAAATATGCATATATACATCTCAAATGTGAAAATTCCTTAGATAAGAAAAGAAAAGAATTGCAAAATATTTAGTATAATATGATTGCCTACTACATCATAATGGTGTCAAGTTGAGAAAGACTGCAATGTATCAGTTAACAATTGTTATTTGTTTATTCTCGTAAGATAATTAATTGAAATGTTGCAATTTTTAACGACTAGAGAAAGCGGATATTTCATCATACAATTTACTTTAAACAAATTATGAGTTTGATTTTAGCTACAGATTTGCAGAGTAAGACATATGACTTGATGTAGCTGAGCTAATATGAATATAAAACATACATATGCATGTAACCGTATACTCCTTTCTCTTTTTGCTTATCTGTTGTTACCTTTCAACAATAAAATGTGAGTTAACAGATGAATTTGTTATCTATAATGATCTCATTGATACATGTATCCTGCCTTCGTAGATTTCTCCTTTTTCCTCTACATAAGCTGCACATCAAAATGTTCTTCTTAGTAGGCATCACTTTTGTGTTGTGGTTTTGCTACCATCCATTGCTCCCCTGATACCACTATAGTCATGTTGATGCAGAAGAACTTAAAGTCTATAAAAGAAATAAAAGCGAAAGATTATTCAACCACAAGCTTTAATTAGGTGGGATGAGAATTGTGAATTGAGTTGACATAAAAAATAATGGCTAAAATTTAGATTATGTTAGGATTCTTTATTAGATAGGAAGTAGTAGTAAGTTAAATATGTTATCTTAATTGTTTAGGACTTATAGAATATTAGAATATGACTTAAATTTGTTAGGAATACTTTCCTACTAGAATAAGAGTTCTACAAATTTCGCTATAAAAATGTGTATATTTGGCCCTTGAATAACAAGCAATCTAAAAGTTTTCTACGAACTTGAGCTTTCAATTAGAAGGTGTGAAACTTTCTTATAGGAGTTATTCTTGAACCTTAGGAGTGATTCTTAGTTTTCTACTCTCCATTTTGTGTTCCTTACTAAATTCTAGCAAACTTAACCTAAATTACAATCATCTTAAACCTAAATTTGAACTATATTAAACCCTGAAATTCTAGACCTAAATTTTCAATAATCAAACCCTAAAAATCTAACTATACTAAATCTAAAATTTCAGCATTCTTAGCTGAAATCCAAACTTGAAACTTGATATTTCAGTAGTCTAATATCAGTCATATTTCCTAATTTTGTAAGTTTTAGCTATTAGTTGATACTTCTTCTCTTTGTCCTACATCAATTTGGTATCAGAGTTTTGGTTCAAAAAGATGACACGTAATAAAAGGGCATTTAGAAGAATATTCAGTGACGTAGAGCAAGATGAAATACTTCTAAATATTGAAAAAAAATTGGGCATCGATGATCCTCATTCACATGGTGACCCAAAACACCAACAAACATGTAACAACTTCCATAAAAAACCATGTTCGACAAATTTTGGAAAGGTTAGACAACCTTGACATACATTCCCTAAAAATCAGAAATCCCACAAGAAATAATTATAACAACCAACAACCTATACTTGATGTTGAACATGAAGAGCATGGTGATAAGCAAGAAGAAGAGACTGATATTGATCAACAACACTCATCGTATGAGAAAATCTTTGCTGAAAATTCAAGTGCTGATTTTGATTCCTCAAGTTTAGTAGATCAATTCGAATCTTCGAGCCTACATGTAGAAGGTGCTCAAGTACTTGATGATATGTAGAGTTTGACAATGGAAGATGATCATGACACGGAGAGTTTGAGAGTAAGAGACGATCAAAGTGTTTAAGATAAAGAAAAATAGAATGAAGTGGATTCTTTGACAAACCCTAAATTTGAAATAATTGAAACTTAAACTGCAAGCTGAAACAATAGTGTAACAGGTTGAAAAAATAGGACAACAAGCTAAAATAACTGAATATGGAGCTGAAAAGATTAACCAACAATTACTTGAGGTTCTGAAACTTGTTGGTTCAAAACTTAAGTGATATCATTGGTGTTGTTGATAAAGATTGTGTTGTAGTGGCTAAGAGGAGAAGTAGACTTGGATGAACATTCGCAATTAGTACAACATAGGAACAAAGAAGAAGCTGTGAGTGCACTTGCAAAGTCAAAATTCAGCAATGTTAACAAGCTAGTGCATATAACTACAAGAAGCAACTATAAGTATAACCTTGATGCCTATGTTGTAGAGAAGCCATGTGATTTCATGATGAAACCATTTGCAAATATATTGTTTAAGACTTATAATGTTGTCCACATTGCTAAACTATTCTTCAAAGAGGTTGTATGTCTCCAAGAATTACCTTTAACCATCATATCTAATCATGACGTGAAGTTTATGAGTTATTTTTGGAGAACTCTATGGAAAATATTGAACATTAATCTTCAATTTTCAAATTCTTTCCATCCCCAAACTGATGGACAAACAAAGGTAAACAATATAAGCTTCAGAGATTTGTTATGATTTTTGTTTGGAGACTGTGAAAGTTAGGACCTAATTATTCTTATGGCATAATTTGTATACAATAGTTCTATAAATAGTTCAACTAGTAAGAGTCCTTTTGAGATAGTTTAAGGAGATCAACCAAGGAAGCTTATTGATTTGGTTCCTTTACCATAAAAAATACGAGTTAGAGTTGAAGCCAAAAGTTTTGCATAACACATGAGATACAACTTTGATGAGATACAACGAAAGATAACAACCAACAATTTGTCTATAAAGATCATGATGATCAATATTGTCGAGTGTTGGAATTCAATGAAGGGGATATGGTGATGGTTAGAATTTGTCCAAAGCATTTTTGAAAGGAAAATATAAGAAACTTCATTCATGGAATGTCAAACCTTATAAGATCATCAAAAAAATAAGTGTTAATGCTTAGGTTTTGGAATTACCCAATGATATGGGAATTAGTCATATCTTTAATATTGCAGACTTCACTATTTATCAAAGATATGATGATACACAATCTCCAATTGCGGCCGTGAGAATTCCAACCATTTCTCATCTTAAAGAGGGGATAGAGGATGTTCTTGATGACCAAAATTGTAGGCATAAGAGATGGAGAATATGGACAATTTCTTGTCAAATGGAAAGGAAGACTGATTTTTGACAGTACATGAATTTTATAATCTAAATTTTAAAAGTTGAATCTAGATATATATGATCAATATTTATCATATTCTCGAGGACGAATTTAGACAAGTCGGGAAGAATTAATGCAAAAGAACTTAAAGTCTATAAAAGAAATAAAAGGGAAAATATTAGTCAACCACAAACTTTAATTTGATAGAATGAGAATTGAGAATTGAGTTGACATCAAAGATAAGGGCTGAAATTTAAATTATGTTAGGATTTCTTTTTAGATAGGAAGTAACAGTAAGTTAAATATGTTATTCTATTTTTCTAGAAACTTGAGTTTTCAACTAGAAGGTGTGAAGCTTTCTTTTTAAGAATGATTCTTAGACCCTAAGAGTGATTTCTAGTTTACTACTCTTCATTACCTAACCTAAATTTTGACCATCTTAAACCTAAATTTCATCTATATTAAAATATGAAATTCTAAGCCTAAATTTTCGGTAATCATCTAAAAACTCAATTATACCAAATCTGAAATTTCAGCATTTTTTAGGCCAAAATCCAAACCCTAAACTTGATACTCCAACAGTCTAATATCAATCATATTTTTTAATATTTTGAGTTTTAGCTACTAGTTGATACTTCCTCTATTTGTCTTACATCACCTGTATTTTGTTATTGCCAAGGAAACCTAAACTAGGCCTAATAATGCAGTGCTACAATTGACAATAGGGAGATATATTCTACTTAGAACCTTCAAATCAAGTGCTGAAAGTCTGGATTCTTTGTTTTTAGTAATAATCTCTTCTTATAGTATTCAAATTCTTTGGGCTTAAATATGCCTTGCTGCCCTCTGCTGTCTAATTATGGAAGAAAGTGGATGAGTTTTGATTGAAAACATTCCATGAAAGCACAAATGTAACAGGTTGAAGGTTTTCTAATAATAGCTGCAATGAAGTGTGGAACACTTAAAATTGGACCTTGGTTAGGTACTAAGATTTTATTATTTGTTGTTCAATCAGTACATTAGTGACCTTTCAAAAGGCTGGACAAGCTCGAAGTTCTTCAAATTATGCATTTATTGGCCTCCAAGTATGAAATATTGTCAACTTATATCCTATAGGCAAACTTTTGATTACCTGATGTCGTTTTGATTAAATGTTTATGGATTTGATGTTACTATGTGTTACATTTCTCAAATCAGTATTTTTCATCTTGTGCCTGCAGTGATGTTAGTGATTCCGATGAGGACTCGGATTCTTGTATCTGCACCATAATGTAGATGCTCTAGTACAAGTAGTTTGAAGATATCTATGGGACAACCCAGCACGGCATTCTCTTTAGCAACGATTTCTGCCTGGGTGTCAAAAAGCTTGCTTTAACCTTTGCTTTAAGGAGATAAGGCCTCAATTACTGACTCTGAAGATTTTCTTACCTGGATATTATGGTGAATTTTCTCACAAGAAGCTTATCCCCGGAATTGAAGATAACAATTTCAGCCCTAAGCTTCATGATATTTATCAGTCAGATAACATATTTGTTTGTGCCATTTCTGCAGAAACGTACGTTGATTCATGTAGTTAACGTCTTCACAACTTTGTGTGTTATATATCTTGAAAAGTTAGCAACTACTTGGCTAATTTCTTATTTCTGCCACAAAGTTGCTTTGGAAACAAGTGTATCTTTCCCAGATCATACAAGGAACATTGCAGACTCTTAGATTGGATATCAGAAACATGATATAGACATTAATTCTGCTGTATTTATCAGATCTTTATTCCTCATTTCTATTTCCTATTTGATTTGACCTTTTATGTGGAGTGTGCTGAAATATACTGATCCTCAGTTTCATCACTATTGTGGAGCTTTACTAATTCATTTCCTACCGATCTGAACTTTAGAATTTTGTAGTTAGTTGGCGGATGGAACTTTCTTCAATCCATATGCATAAATTCCGCTATATTGCTTGTATCAATGGTTCCAAAGGAAGAATTTACTTGTACCAAATAATTGTTCGATACTGTTAACACATACCTGACTTCCCCCATCTGGCAACTTGCTTCAGTCACTTTGATTCTATGAGATTAGGATCCCTGAAAGAAATGCAGCATATTATCTTTGCCAGCTGTCTTCTATGCAATCAGACAAAGATTGAACAATAAAATGCGGGGCATACATTCCACCTCTGTGTTTCAATTATGGAAGAGCTTTGTAAGATAAAGAATATAAATTTAGCACTTGAAATTGTCATTACTTTGAAACATTAACACTTGATGCTTATATGGTCTGTTTACAACTATCTTTTTTTCAGAATTAGAAAAGATAAAGAATTACAAACAAGAACAAAAAGAACATCATGGCTTTCCTCTCACACTGTAGAGCTCCTCCCTAACACAAGAATCATTTTCCAAGAATTTTAGGACGAAGTGGATCAAAGAATCAGCAACACACAGAATCAAGAAAACACAAACTGTATCACACTCTACATTTAAGCAAAACAAAAGTACAAGAGGCACTTCTGCTGCTTTTTATGGCAACGACATCAATTCCAAACCTTCAAGAACAACCACCTTTCCCTTTTCTCTATTTGGTAGTTTCAACCAACTCTTTATAGTTTTGATATGTATGTGATACCCTTAAGTGATCTGAACATAGTAATTTGCTATCGCGACCCCAAATTGGTGATATCTAATATAGGCATATCATCTCTGTTTCTCCATGAATATGTACTGTCAAAAACAGCTCCCTTTGCAGGGATGGCCTCAACAGGGTTTATGGATTTTGTTGTGGATTCAGCACCCAACTTGCAAGTATCAGGGAAAACTAACCAGTTGGAGAGGCTGGAATCGACTGGGATTTCCTGGATTATAGTTCTGGACTGGCTAATATTTGAGGTTGAAATAAAGGGATTGGTTGCTTGTTGCTCTAATGTTAAATTCTCTTTACTCTTATCCTTTACTATGAGCTTACTTCTTGCCTTCATTGCCTTCCATTGACTTAGATTTTCAACAGGATTCAGAACAGAGTGAACATATTGACCCCTGTTTCTAGCATATGGAGTAAAACCCAGAGATCCAAGTGCCCCTTGATTTGAATCAACAAGGGAACTTAGCTCTGTGGCTTCTTCAATTGAAGAATCTCGCTTCTGTGAATCCTTAAGCTGCCAGGAAATTTCTTCTACGCTTAACCTGAAGTGGTCAATATCACCATCATAAACCCAGTCATCTCCATCAAAGCCATCACTACCATCATCATCATCCAAATCGCTTTCTTCAAAAGATATTTCATCTTCCTCACTATAGCTGTCTAAGCAGTTTCTATACCTATAATTTTGTGGATAAGATGCCAATTTGGTCCCATTTGAATCCCCTTCAGAGATAGAAGAAGCTGCTTCGCCAGTATTTTCTTTCTTTTCCTCATCACTTTCTTCTGCTGGGATCGGTTCATAAGCCTGCACATTCAAGTTGAAACTAACTTTCTTTCTAATTTTGCAGTTCAAGGACTCCTTGGGCTTTTTCCTGCACAAAAAAGAATCCCAAAAAAAAAGTCAATGCCAAGAACACACACAAACATTCTAATGAAGGACAAATTCCATGAGAGAACAACATGAACTAACCTGATCTCTGAATCTGAGTTTGTGGGCACTTCTGTTTGATCAATACAAGAAGAAACATTATCCAGAGGTTCATAGTTGCCAATCCTCTGCTACAAAGAGAGAAAGTAACAATCTTTAATGGAGCTTGATTATGACAATCTAAACTTCCAAAATCACAACTACTTAAACCAGCCATTAAAAAAAAAATCTCACTTTATCTCCAAACAGAACTTTGCTGGGCGGTTTCCGACGCTTCCGCTTGGAAGAAAAGCCAAAACAGCCGAGAAAGAAACAACCCATTAAGATACCTTCCGTAACGTAAACTCTCCAATAATGGAAGAGGTGTGTTGGGTTGATGTGTAATAAGGAAGGAGGAATTTGAAGACAGTGGTTGGCTCCAATGTTATTTTGAAAATTGGAACCGTTGGGATGGGAGGGACTGCAATGATTGTGGAAGATGGCACGAGTTCATTAAATATTAAACACGAAAGCACAAAGGGACAGACAAAAGAAGAAGAGGTCTCACTTTTTGTCTCGTCCGATTTTGTAAACTTTTGTATTTGCACTTGCGGATGCGGCTCGTGACATTTTGTTTTTGCTGCGTCCGTTAAATCTATTTTCTCTTGTCTTTTTAACGGTTACTGTTAACGGAGATTTGCTTTCACTTTTATCTTTAAAATTAAGTAACAAGAGTCGTTAAACTGAAATTTTCTATTTTAATTTATTCTTATTAAAAATATCTTATTTTGATCATCATCGTCGTCATCGTAATGCCCGGAAGTCCTGCAGTGAAGTGAAATATGGAATATCAAATAGTATGTGGTTAGGTCGGTCATTCTAGGCCTAGGTCCAACCCTAAACTGGCGTGTGGGCCGATCGGCCCCTCCTTTGAAAATTCAACTAACCAAACTTCAATCCAAACACCATCACTTATATAAAACTCAATATTCACAATCTTCAATCTTACAACTACCAAACCAAATCCAAAAATCCCACAACTACTCAAATGGCAGCAAACGCATGCCTATATCTCTAATCATTCTCAATTCATAAAGCAATCCTCAACCTACTCTTTTTTTTATCAATTCAAACTATATAATGTTGCATTTTTATAAAACATATACAAAATACATGAATTACATATAAAACCCAACATTCTTGCATTTATGCGAAAGCCAAAAGTTATTACAAAGCTTTAGAGGTCATCTTAGCCCGATTACATTTCAAAAATATCAAAGGTTAAAGTACAAAGCAAATTAATTCTCGAAAATGCAACCTAAAGCTTTGTTTCCAAAAATGACTTCTAAAGTAAAAGCATCGGAGTAATGCCTCAATCCCGATATTGTAACTTGGATTCTCGCTCGACACTTGTGGAGGGGAAATGGGGGAGTGAGTGCGACGGCTCCGTGGGTAATAACTTAATAATCAAGCAATAAGCAAAAACATTCTTTATTCATTCATTTTTAAAGCAAAAACTCACATTGATAAAAACCTTTCCAATTTATCAAAACTCTTCACACATTCATCACATCAAAGCATTCACACATCAAACTATCACTTAAACACAGAGAAAATGGTTTGGGTGGATCCGAAACAGAACGTACCACACATTTTTGCGAAGCGGTCATGTGTAGTCGTGAACTTATGGGAGTCCGTGAGGAGCTCCAATGTCACTAGCGGGCAGGCGAGAGAAGCCTATAATTAGACATGAACACCTAACTCTTATGACCACCACAAACCCAAAGAAAGCATGCATATCACATAATTCACACAATTCATAAACATTAGCCACAATTGGCCCTTACAAAATCCACTTTCACATAATTGCCCAAAATGTCATTTTTCCGAAATCACATATTCAAACCTTTTTCACTTCACAAATCATTTCAAAATTATTTCCAAAATGTAAATACATCTCATATAAGTTCAAATCATCGCAAAGAGTCATTTATACAAACTTTATAAATCATTGGAAAGCATTAGATATAATTTATTTCAAAACAATTAAACCAATTAAGTAGCTTATTAACTCAATCATTAAAATATTACCCACATTAGTTCCTTAGCTTTGAACTTGGTCAATTGGTCTTTCCCTAACTCCAATTGCCTCAATTCACCTTCATCAAACACAAAGATCCCATAGGAAGCAAAAGATGTCAAAATTGGCCATTTTTAGGAGATGAAAACATGGAAATGAATTTATCTAACCTTACCCATAAATTTCCTAAGCCATTTACACCAAAACCCATCTATAATTCCAAAAAATTTCACATTTTCTTACCTTAGAGATGATACCCACGAAAATCCCCTTTTTTCTTCTAATAGAAGCTTAAACCCTTCTTCTTCCTTTTACTTCTCTTTTCTAAAGCAAGATAAACCAAAGCCATAACCGTTCTTCTTCTCTCTTCTTCTTCTTATTCTTCTTCTTCTTCTCCACTTAGTCGAAATCTCCTTCTTTCCTTTTCTCCTTGATAGTTTCGTAGGTCTCCTTCTAAAGCCCTAGCAAAAGTCTTTTAATTTAAAAGCCTAAGCTCCCCCTCAAAACTACGTAGTTTCAATATCCTTCATACTTGCAATTTTGTCCTTTCTTCTTTTTCTTGCAATTTGTCTCTTCCTTCCCTCAAATAAACAACTACAAACTTGTCTTCCCTTCCTTTTTGATTTAATTAACTCTACAAAGACTAAAATAGCCCTCCTTGAAAACCCTAAGCCTTAAAAACATTAGTGATCTACCTAAATTTCCCCTGATTGACGTAACCCTAAACAATGCTCAACTTTAAAAATTTCTATCTTTCATCTCCAAAGTCTAAAAATATCATACTTTATATCAATGCGAAGATCAGAAAAAGTCACTTACAACTGCCATGAAGGACAAAAAAATCAATTTGATCTCTAAGGAAGTCAATTTTCCAATCAAAAGTTCTGTCCTCTAATAGTCTTGCTAAAACTATAACATAAACTTGTAAAAATCATAACTTCTTATTCTATAATCGAAAAATTCCATAATTTATATCAAAATAAAGATCAAATCAAAATATTCAACTTTTATGAAGAACTTAAAGGCTAAAACAACCTCTAACTAGGTCAATTTCCTAGTCAAAGCTTCAGCCATAACATAGGTCAACCTATAACACGTCCAAACTTCCAAATTTCATATCTCCCAATTCTCTCATCCACTAATTGCATAATATACATCATTGTAAAGCTTGGAAAATCTTATATGACTTTCATAAAGACCACTTAACTCAATTCAGACCACATCAGTACATAATTTGTCTCAAAGCACAGTATACACAATCCTACACTTAAGAACATTTACAAAAGCAAAGTCAAATAACCTTAATTATGACTGATCATAACTTTTACTCTCGATATCGAAAAATATCAAACTTTATGGCGACAGAAAGCTTTCAACATAATCTACAAGTGTCATGTAGATCATTTTCTCAAATTCTGCCTAAATCACAAAGTCAATTTTTAGTGACCAAAAAATCAACCTTTCTTAAATTTCTCCAAATACTCACTCTTTTTCACTTTATTTCTTACTTTTCAACGCTATTTCAATCAACTCATTCACTTTTGAGTATTTCTAATTTGCAATAAAATTCAGAGTCTAACATTTCTCCCCCTCTTAAAAGAATTTCGTCCTCGAAATTCATACTTAAGTAATCACCGAATAACGCATTTTCTCCAATAATTTCTTTTAAAAGACCATCGTTATTTAGATAAGATGGACCATCGTTATTTAGTCTATTATAGATAAGAAAAATAATCGTCGTATAAAGATTTAATTTTTTAAGTTTTGTTAAATCTATCATCATGCATATATGCATCGTGATTTTATACAAAGTTCCAATGTTGTTGACTAGTTTGCTTACTCTTTAATAATTTATATTTTCAGACATAATCATCACAAAATGAATCCAATTACTTTGATCTTGACAAATAACAAATTGGAAAAAGGGGATAATTTTAATGAATGAAGACGTAACCTAGACATTGTTCTTTAATATGAACGAATTTCACAGGTATTAATTAAAAATGAGCCAACACCTCTGGGTTGAGATTCAACTCCTGAGCTAGTCCAATAATATGAGCGATATCAGAATGCTAATAAGACTCCAATAATATGAGCGATAGTAGAATGCTAATAAGACTACTAAGTGTTATATTTTAACTTCTGTTAGCGATATGTTGTAAAAGCAAATTGCTTGTATGAAAACTATTAGTGCAATGGTCCATCACCTATATGAGATATTTGGTGTGAGGACCAGGTGTGCAAGGGTAAAAGCTATCCAAACCTTTCACAATCTTAAAAAAAAAACTAGTGAACTGGTGTGAGATTACATGCTTAAGGTAATCTCTGCGGTCACTGAGGCTGAGGTGCTTGGGGTGGATATGGATGTGGACACGTACATGATTATGATCATTAGCTTAAATTCTTCTTTTCAGTAGTTTAAGTTAGACTATGAGCTCAACAGTAAGGATTACACCTTAAGCGAGCTGATGAATACCCTCCAGAGTATGGAGGAGATATTAAATATCAAGGCTTATTGATCATAAGCTAATGTAGCATCTTCTAAGTCCAAAGGTAAGGGCAAGCAAAAGAAGAAGGGTCTAATAAAAAAGAAGGCCCAAATAGGGGTCAAGGCCTAACCCATGAAAAAGAAGACCAAATAAAACATCAAGGGAAAATGTTTCCACTGTGATGAGATAGGCCACTAGAAAAGAAACTGTTTAGTCTACCTTGAGTCCCTCAAAAGAAAACAAAGTATGGGTTTCCTAAGTTTGTTAGGAACTAAAAATGTGGCAGATTTATCTGATTCTTGGATATTAGATTCAGAAGCTACTAACTATATTTGCAATTCTTTGCAGGGGTTCTAGTAAAGGAAAAGACTACTTAAAGGTTAGGTTTAAGTCAAGATAGCAGATGGATCCTATATTTCAGTATAATTAGTAGGAGTAGTTATCTTGGACTTTCCTGGTAGACATATGTTATATTTGGAGAATGTTTATTACTGCCAATGATTGTAAGGAACATGATTTCTATTTTTTTAATAAAATATGATTATTCCTTATATTTTGAAAATGTTGTTTCATTATATAAGAATAAGGATTTTATTTGTAATGCAATAATTAAACATAGATTGTTCTTTATAAAACCTAAGACAGGCTTACTAAACATCACAGACTTGATAAAACCAAGACAATCTATTGTCTTTAGCATCAATTCAAAATATCCGCAGCACTTAAGAATGGGTCATATCAAACAGAAAAGACTTGACAGGTTAGTGAAGGATGGGATCCTTTTGGGCTTGGATAATGATCCATTTCTCACCTATGAATCTTGTATTGAAGGAAAAATGAACAAGGCCTCATTTGCTTCCAAAGGAAATAGATTTGAATCCACGTTGGACCTGGTACATACTGGTGTGTGGACCCATGAACATATAAGCTAGAGGAGGTTATGAATACTTCATAACTTTTATAGATGATTACTCTAAACATGGCTATTTGTATTTGATGCATAAAAAGAGTGAGTCCTTTGAAAAGTTCAAAGAATTTAAAGATGAAGTTGAGAAGCAGCTAAGCAAGCCATTAAAACAACTTCGATCGAATTAAGGGGTGAGTACTTATCTGGAGAGTTCTAATAATTTCTAATTGACAATGGAATTGTTTCTAACTTATAAACTCCTCAAACACCTCAATAGAATGGTGTAGCTGAGAGGAGGAATAGGAATCTATTGGAAATGGTAAGATCAATGATGTCCTATGTTAGCCTTCCACAATCATTCTAGGGATATGCCATACAAATGACAACATATCTTCTCAACTTTGCTCCATCCAAATCGGTGCCTAAAATACCTAGGGAGTTGTGGACTGGTCGAGTACCTTCATTGTAGCACTTGAGAACTTGGGGCTGCCTAGTCCATCTTCTAAAGCCTGAATCAACAAAGATGGAACTAAGGTCAGAAGTATGTTTGTTTGTAGGATATCTAATGAGAACTTGAGGGTGCTATTTTTACAGTCCTCAGGATAGGAAGGTATTTATGTCGACAAATGCGACCTTCTTAAAAGAAGAATTTATGAGAAATCATAAAGGAAGAAGTGAAGTAGTACTAAAGGAGTTAGCTATTTCATTTAATTCAAGAGTTGATATGGATATAACAGGACAAGATGTAACATCCCGACCCTAATGGGAAGGGTATATGGGTCATTTGGGACAGGCTTGTTTGTTGCATTGCATAGTCCGATATGAACCTGCATTTGGCCTCTAATTGTAGAGGATTGAGTCATTTGGCACATGC
>JANIHY010000210.1:80562689-80577630 GCA_027479065.1 Erythroxylum brevipes
CTAATAATACTAGTAATAATAACGATACCTACTAAGTAGTAACTACTGTTCCAACCAAAGAAGTCTAATACATACACGTTCTCGTAACAGTGGAAGCGCTCGTAACAAAAAAACTGAAGTGGAAAGATGTTGTACGCAACACTTCCGATAATAAAAGCACTAAATATAAATAATAATAAAAATTCCAAAATCTCAAGATATAAATAAAATAAATGCAAATGATACTAATACTACTAATACTCAAAGGTGCTAATCATCCGAATAATAAAACTAATACATATAAGAGAAGACAATAAAATAAAATAGTATTAAAATAAAACGGAGGAAAGTAAAAATAAAAGTAAAAAATAAATTAGGTAAGTAAAACAAGCACTTAATTAAAAGAGAAAAATTAAAAGACAGATACTATAATAACAACAATAATAATGACTTAAGTAAATATTATTAACTAAGTATTCAAGATAATATCAAGACATAAAAACAAAGAAATAAGAAATAAACAATTTAAAAGGTCTATGAAGAGAGAATAACTCTTTATAAAAAGAAAATGACATATCTATATAAGAGTCTTTATCTATATCCTAACTCATCTAAATTTCTTATTGAGGGTCAAATATTCGACAAGCTCTGGTAAGATCATATTATACTTGATCATATTTCCTCGATTCTTCTTAGGTTTTCCTCTTTTTATCTTTCAGTCTCTAAGCAAAATTTTCTCTCATTTTTTACTAAGGTGATAGAATATCTCATTTTAATATGTTCAAATCACTCAAGGATCTGTTTGGTTCCATTTATGTTTTTATGTAATGGCTTTTTATTTTTGTTTTATGTTTTATGTATTAGTTTTTTAATTAAAAAAACAAAGACCTGTTTAGTTGAGATTTTTAATATAAAAATTGAAAACAAAAACATATTTTGTTAAGATTTATAATAAAAATTAAGAACAAAAACATGTTTGATTTTATTATTCTATTTCTATTTTTAATTATACTCTGATGTTAATTATGTTATGTTTTTTAATTAATTAATGATTATTGTGGTTAAAAATAAAATATATGCATATTTATATAATTAAAGAAATTTGCACATTAATGTTTACAATAAATTTCATAAATTAGAAAATTATATTAAGTTATTAATCAATAAAAGATGTCCATCATATTATAATTCTTCAAAATATAATAATATTATCATTTACAAAAAGAAACATAAATCAATTAGAGTTAATATAATCATTCTACATTTGTCTAGCAATTTTATCTTGCTACCAAGACATACTTAGAAGTTGCTAAAATGATATTATACTTTACTTGAGAACTTGTATCTTTATTTTCACTTTTTCTATTTTGTTCTTCATTTTCAAATCATGAATTTCCTTTAGTTTATTTAATTACGCTATGTTATTTATTTCCTATTATTTTTCCTAGACACTTATATTTTGTTTTGAAATTTTTGAAAAATATCAGCTCCAACATTATAAGATCATATTTCCCAAAGAATGTTTATGTACTAATAAAAATTGCTTAGATATTTACAAAATTGAAAGTTGAAAAAAGAAGAAGGGAATATTTCACAAAATTGCAATAAATTTTGTGAACACGAGGTATCTTGAAGTTGCATCTAAACTGAAAGTTGAAAGAAAGAAGAGAATATTTCACAAAAATACATTAAAATTTATGAACACAACGTCATTTAGAGGTGCATATTTATTATTGGACATGTGTGTATCTTACATAGTAGAAAGGCCCTCAACTACTAATAATAATAATACTAATCCTGCATAGATATATGCAATATTTCATTAAAAGAGATGCAAGTAATGTTTGGATAATCAAACATAAAATGTATGATATTTTCAATATTAGTAATAAAGTTAAAAATGACAAATGTCATTTTGATTGAGCATCAAAATTAAAAAGCAAATTTAATTTAGACACCATTGCATCTAAGCAGGACATAACATAGTAGTGAAGTACTACAAACAACATACATTAAGATATGATACCTTCAACCTTTAACAAATAGCATATATAGATCAAAAGCATTAGCATATACATTGTAGGCCTTTTGCAAGTTCCATGAAGAAAGCAAATTTGATTCGAAGCTTTCTTGCTCTTACCCTATAGCACCTTAAAGTCCACGAAAACTAAATTGAGTTTCTGATGATTTTTGACACTTGGAATGAGTTATATATGGATATCTTAAAAAGCCAAAGTCTTGAATGAAAGATGAAAATGACATCACCTCACTTGGCAACCCTCTCCACTGTTATCCAACCAAACTTCCCTTTTAAAAAATTAGGCAAGTTGCAACAAAACCGCTTGATGACTATCCCCTTTGAATAATCTAACCACAAGCTTATGGATGAATCTGCATTCAAGAAATTACAACAAACTAAAATTGGAAATGCTATGAAATGAAATGGTTAACCTCATAGTTCCCATGAAAAAATTTAGAAAAACCAAGTCACATTGCTTAAGGATACTAGGATATAATTTAAGCTCATACTAAACAGAAAATCAAAAGTTGCAAATGTTTAATTAGGATGAAGGTAAAGGAGGTTGAGAGGAAAATGTGAAGAGACAAATCTTCCTTTTTCCTACCATGGAACCAAGCATGAAACTTCTGAATGAGCTTTCATAAACATTTTAAAGGACATATACGACTAAAAAAGGTACTTAAAATAATTACAAAACATAAGAAATGAAGAAAACTGAAGAAAAAAGTTTAAAAGGCTTATAAAAAGAAAACAACCTCTTTATAAAGGAAAAAATAATTTTTCTATATAAGATCCTCAACCCATTTTCTAGTTCGCTAAAGTTCCCTACTGGGGTTCAAGTCCTCAGTAAACTATAATAGAATCATATCATACTTGATCACTTCATCTCAATTCTTCTTAAGTCTTTTTTTTTTCTTTTATAGTCTTCAAAGACAATATTCTCCCGTCTTCTCATTAGGGAGTAAAGAACTCTCTTTTTAACATGTTCGAACTATCTAAGTTTTGTCTTCTTTAACTTACTATAATATTAACCACCCCCAACTTGTCCCTTGCTACTATATTACTGACCTTATCTTGTTTTGTAAAGTTTCACATCTAACAAAGTATTCTCATCTTCGTCGCCATTAACTTATGAATATGTACTTTTTTTATGAGTCAACACTCTGTTCCATAAAACATGGTCAATCTAATTGTTAAACAATATATTTTTTCTTTTAGCTTGAGTGATATTTTTTATCACATAAAACTTCTAATGCACCATTATATTTAAACCAACCTAATTTGATATGGTGAACTATGTTATTATCCGTCTCGCTATTGTTTTGTATGATGGATTTAAGGTACTTGAAACAATCTTTCTGTAGTATGATTTATGAACTAATCTTTTTTTTTCACGTTAGATGCAACCCTGTGACATAAAAAGTTACATTCTAGGTACTCGATCTTAGTCTTATTCAACTTAAAGTCTTTTGTCTCAAGCGTATCCCTCAAAGTTCTAACTTGATAATCACTACCTCTTTTGTTTCATCCACTAAAACAAAGTCATCAACAAACAACATATACCAAGACACATCCTCTTAGATATTCTCAATGAATCTATCCATAACTATTTCAAACAGGAAGGGGCTCTACGAAGATCTTTGATGTAGTTCGATATCAATAAAAAAATGCTTTGCATCTACTCCTATCATCCTTAATTCAATATTAACACCTTTATACATATCCCTAATAACCTTTATATAGGGTCATATAACCTTTCTTAACTTCTAAACATCTCTACATGACTTCCATAGGTGCCATATCATAGGCCTTATAAGTCAACAAAAACTATATGCAAGTCCCTCTATCTATCCCTATAATATTCCATCAATAGTCTAAAAGAGTATAAAGCTTCTATCGTGGATTTTGCTGACATAAAACAAATTGGTTCTTTGAGATAGTTACACCATTTCTCACTTTTTTTCTCCATTACGTCTCCCGTAAGTTCATAGTATGACTGAGTAGTTTGATGTCTCTATTACACCATTTCTCACTCTTTTTCTCAATTATGTCTCCCGTAAGTTCATAGTATGACTGAGTAATTTGATGTCTCTATAATTTATTTTCTCTTGATGTACCAGTAATAAATGAAGTTACAGTAATTCTCATTAAGATCAACTAGGGAAAAAAATGTCATCTCTACTTTCATAAAAAAGACTATAAAAGTATTTTTGTCATCTTCTCTTAATATCATTTTCATTGACGAGTATTCGTCTTACTTTATCCTTTATGCAACTAACTTAATTTAAGTCTTTAATTTTCCATTTCCTAATCGTCACCGATTTAAATATATCCTTTTTTTCACCCTTATTTTCCAATCACTGATATAAGTTTTCGTAAGCTTTACTTTTGGTTTACGAGACTGTCTTATTTGTTTCTTTCTTTGTTATTATCTCTCTTCACTTATATTGCTATCTAATAAAGTTTTATAAGCAATCGTCTTGATCTTCATCATCTCTATTACGTCTTCATTCCCAAAGATGACAACCGAGCCTGTGTCCGATCCGGCCCAAAGTCAATAGCCCAAGCTTGGGTTGATTCACCAGGTCTATTATCACCCCTGTTCATTTCACCACCAAAGTTTCTTTTCACTACTTCTAAAGTCATTTAAAAACTCCTTAATTGCATTTCTTAAAAATATAATAATATCATATAAACTAAATTAATGATTCATACATTAAAAATTGTCAAAATCTTAATCATGTTACTAATAATATCATTTTATTTTTACGAAGTAACTTTTGCCATAAGTCACAAAACAGGACGTAAATTAATAAAGAAAAGGCAATGAGTTACTTTTGCCAAAAGCAAAAAGGAAAGGAAGAACCGGGACTTGTAAGATGTGAAACCGGAACGAAAATTTCTAGATTCAATTGGTGGGCCAAATCATAAGCATATTGCGATCACAAATTCGAAGCGTTCCAAGAACAGCAGCCATCGCCCAACCACTAGTTTAGACTCTAGAATCTAGATTTGATAATTGGTACCAAAATATTTATTTAACTCCAAAACCAATAACTCATATTTGAAATTTCTACTTATTTTTGCTTTATATATTTCATTTTCATTTTTAGCCACAAAACAATTTGACCAAAAAGCCATGGCGTCCCTAAGCTCTATTTGTCACTCTCCTATATTTCTCCCTCGTCTCTCGATATCACCTTCTTCTTCGAGGTCTTACTCTGCACCCAAAACAGCTGTTGTTGGACGTCCCAGACAGCTTGGTTTCTACAAGCACGGGGATGGTGCTGTTGCTGTACCGAAAACGTTTGCTTTAAGGTCGGCTCTTGATGAAGTGTCTGTTATCGACTCACCTCAAAATGAAGATGGGAAGAGTCAGCTCATTGATTCTTTGAAGCTCAAATTGCTGGTTTTGCCCTTTCTTTCTCTGAGCACGTTTTTCCTCTGAACTTATTTATGACGTTTTGATCTGCGTGATGTAATAAACAGGCGTTCCATTTATCCAAATGTCATCTGAGTTTAGTCTTCTTTGCTTTGTGGTGCTTTTGAGATGATTTGTTCACGACTTGGGATGCTTTTCCTTTATTCATGCAATTTGATGGTTTTCCCATTTACTTTGGTTTCATTCCCTAATTGCAAGTTTGCAACTATTCACTTTTCCACGCTAATTGGTTTGGTTTTAGTCTCAAATGCCTATGATGCTCTATGTGCTACCTTTATACCTAAATCATGTGCTTATTGCCCTGGGAAATAATTCTCATTCTGGTATACCAGGAGATTGTTTATCTTTATAAGTGATTGCCCATCACACTAGTCTAGTCCACGCATAATGGCTGGTTCAGTTAGGCATCCTGTGACGAAATACAGCAGATTACTGTTTGATAAATTTCACCACAACTAATTGTGGGATTGAACCTGAGATGAATTGGTCTAATGGCATGATTCATAGAGTTGTCTTTAGCAATTAAAAGAAGTTGGCGGTGTCATCCTTTTGCATTCAATGGTTGTGAAAGCCAGGATAGAAAAAGTTGTTCAAATCATTTAGTGGAAAGGATGGAGGAATACAAAAATAGTAATCGTACAGTCAGGAAATTTTGGGAGAGATTCTTCAATTGTAAGCTGGATGAAAGCGTTTTGATGTGGAAAGATGTTTGATATCTGTGACTGTGGATGTGAAGGAAACAGATGGTAATTAAAACAATTCTGAGGTTTAGAGGAGGTGGATATGAATGCAAATCTGCTACTATGTCCAAGTCTTGCAATTTTTAATCCTAGCTCTCATAGCCCTGTCGTTTATGGTCGTTGTTTGAAAAGTTAATATGATACAAATGCTTTATGGTCGAGGCCCAAATTTTGAGGAGCAGAGATATTGATTCACTTTTGAATCTTGTTGGTTTCCAGCATACGTTGATGAGCATAGTATAATTTTAATCTTTTAGTTTTTGGGAGGGTCATTTTTAGTTTAAAGAATATTTTGATCTTCATATGCATGTTTTCCACATGCAGAGCATTGTTTCTGGCCTAAACAGAGGTCTCGCTGCTAGTGAAGATGATCTAAAGAAAGCAGATGATGCTGCCAAAGAACTTGAAAATGCGGGAGGCCTCGTAGATCTCACATGTGATATCGATAAATTGCAAGGGAGATGGAAACTGGTGTATAGCAGTGCATTCTCATCACGCACTCTAGGTGGGAGTCGGCCTGGACCTCCCACTCGAAGGCTGCTCCCTATAACTCTTGGCCAGGTGACTATGAATTCTTGTTTATTTTATTCCCTCTAGGTGTAAAATCTATTTGTGCGTACTTTGGTTAAAGTCACCGGTGGCTGGTTCTTATGTGACGATGTGGCACCTTGCAACTACTAAAGTGACATCAAAAGTGCATTCCATACTTCACATTTACTGAAATCAAAAGAAAAAAAGAAAAGAAAGCAGAACATTCAGTAAAATTAGATAAATCCTAGTAGTCTAACGTGTTTAGCATAACCTGTATTGGATTTCTTAATACAAGGTTTCTTGCATTCTAAATGCAGTATTGGTTTTTGGTTAGGTCTTTCAACGGATTGATATATTAAGCAAAGATTTTGACAATATTGTAGAGCTTGAGTTAGGTGCTCCATGGCCTCTGCCACCTCTTGAAGTCACTGCCACATTGGCGCACAAGTTTGAACTTATAGGTGGGTGCTCCTTACAGATTTATGTCGGTCTCTTGCACTGATTAATCTATCTTGCCGGTTACCTGTGGTTTCCATAGTTGTTTGTGATCTAAAAGCTTTTGCTATTTTGTTATTCTTTCATGTGCTTGGGATTGAACAGGATCTGCAAAAATTAAAATAGTATTTGAGAAGACAACTGTAAAGACAACTGGGAATTTATCACAACTACCATCCTTGGAGATACCGCGAATACCAGATGCACTGAGGCCTCCTTCTAACACTGGGAGCGGGGAATTTGAAGTTACCTACCTTGATGCTGATACTCGAATCACCAGAGGAGACAGAGGTGAGCTTAGGGTCTTTGTCATCTCATGATGCATTTTCTTGTTGCTGCTCTCTTAACATCCTGTAAAATTTAAAACCCTCTCTGCACTGCGCACAAGGTCTGTCTTTGTTGTATGTTGATTCCAAGTGTTCTTTCTTGTCGCATTCTCGAATGTCCCAACCATGAAAGGGCAAAAGGCATGAACTTCTGCCTGTAACACACCGGATATTGTATAATTTTGCATCTTTTACTTGCAGCACAAAATTTGAAGTGTTCCAATTGCAGAATGTAATTTTCATTAACCAAATTTCTGATGATTGTTTTACTACTCTGAACAATATAAGAAACTGCACGGTTTAACGGGTTTGTTTAGCAGTGTTGAATGCAATCAGGACTTTTGAACTCAAGCTTACAAGTGACTTTTTTTATTTATTTATAAAGAGGAGGCAAAAAGCCTAGAAAACAAACTACAAAAAAACACATTCTTGAAGTTGATTTATTAACGCTCGGTTCATACAGAGTAACGATAATGAAAATATAAATGAATATGATAAGAAATGATAATGAAGTATTGTCAACAATAAATCTCATTCTTTTAAGAAAAGAATCTTTATTGAAAATTGTAATAAATTGATAATTGTAATAATTACTGATCTAAATTAGTAATCTAAAGAAATAGAATATTACTGATAATGAAGAAATGAAAGTGTTACCTTTCCTCTTTAATGATAAGTTGATATTAAACATAAGTTTTCATTTCATGCCTGTACTTCTTTTCTCATTGCTCAAACAAAGACTCCTTACAGTACTTATCCCTTCTAGAAATGAACTGAATTCATAATATCTTAATGGAAGACTTAAAAGGCAAAATTTGTCATCTCAGTTAATGGCATAGTTTCCTTTAAGATAGGTGCGGGCAATTATGACCTTCGAAGATCTTTTGATCAAAATTTTGTTAACAAAAGGTGGGATCTAAATTTTAGGAGTATAAAACCTTTTTAACTTTTAGTTTACTATTCAAAAGTTTTAAAATATTTAATAGAATAAATTAATTTTTGTTGTTTTTGTAAAACTTTAAATATTCATAACTTAATTCTTAACGTTAACATCTATTTCTATAATAATTCTCATTTTTATAAATTTTCATAATGGATTTCTTTAGAATTTTTTCTATGTAAGTAAGCTCTATTTATAATTAGATGTAATATTATAAATTTATTTGAACTATTAATATTTAAATTAATTTATAAAAATTATTTAAATATTGTGAAAACTAAACTAGATTTATAATTTTTATCATATTCATTATAATGTTTCCAACCATCTAAAAAATGAATTTATTCTTTTTTTTTTCTAAAATAAAAATAAGATTAAAAAACAAAAGGAGCCCATTCTTTACGCCTGGACCCGTCCATCTCGTGCCTCTTCATCCAACCAAAATGTAGACGTTAGAAACCATAACGGCTACTTTTCACTTTCAAACTTCTCCCCCAAAAATACACCCATACACCACTAGTTCCATTTCTTTCTCTGCATTTCACGTTCTCTTTCTCTCTCTTCCTAGTTCATTCTTCGCAATTCTAAGCTTCAACTTGAAAACCCTTTTCTCTTCCCTTGAATCTTTTTTTTATCAAGTTGAAAAATCCAGTCTTGATCTTTCCATACAAGAAGATTTCAAGATCAAAGCTTTCAACTTTCTTAAATTTCCCTATCTGGTTTTCACTCCGAATGGCTCCTACACCGTCTTCTAAACTTAACCAAGTCCACGCAGTGAAGACCCCACAATCAAAGAACCGTCTCAATTTCACATCTGCGAGAACCCCAAATCCTCACTCTTGTCAAAACCCCAGCTCAGCACTCAAAGAAGCGTCACTGGGAGACCACCCTATTGAAGTTATTGGGAGGATACGTGATTTTCCTGACAGAAAAGAGAAAGCCATTTCGATCTTGCAAGTGAATCCTGATAACCAGACTCTACGTGTCCGCACGGATATCGGGTACAGAGATTTCAGTCTTGATGGGATTTCTTTTTCCGAGGAAGAAGACCTTGACGCCTTCTACAAGAAGTTTGTAGAATCCAGGATAAATGGAGTCAAACTAGGGGCTAAATGTACGATAATGATGTATGGTCCTACAGGTTCTGGCAAGAGCCACACTATGTTTGGATGTTCAAAGCAGCCGGGAATTGTCTATCGGTCACTGAGAGATATACTGGGAGAGGGAGTAGAACGTAATGAAGAAAATGATGAGCAAATGTTGCCGGTTGGAAGATTTGTGCAAGTCAGTGTTTTGGAGGTTTATAATGAAGAGATATATGATCTTTTGTCCAGTAATAATGGTGGTGGACTCGGATTCGGGTGGCCCAAGAGCAATAGTGCATCAAAGGTAAGGCTTGCTTAAATTGAGTTTGTTCTCCAATTAGCTTCACATGTGTTCTTTTGTGGCTGCTCTTTTCATCTGGATATGGTCTTTCAACAAACAATTTATGTGGAGAAGCCATTGAAACTTGGATTAGGTCTTAATTTGATTAGTTTAATCAACATAGCAAGCTTTTCTAGCAATACCAATTTTTAAGGTGCCATTTTAGGTAATAGATAGTCGTTTTGGATTTTGATCATCGTATCCTAAACTAGAAGATAATGGCGAGTTATTGCTCTTTGATATTGTGAAAATTGGTAGCTAGATTTCTTTGTTTAATTTTGGATGAACACATCGGTAGCAAGGTGTGAATTCATGAGGTCACCCTGTGTGACTTTGTGAAACTTGAAGCCCTGAAATTGGACATTTGGAGTAACAGGTGCAAATTCTAGCTTTACGAACATAAGTCTCAAAACTAAGCATATCATGTTTCTGCTGGCAGAGTGTTCTGTTAACTTAGAATTGGAAAAAAGAAAGGTAAATCATAAAAAATTTCTAGTTGTTGTTGTGTTTAATTTCTTCCAGGGAAATTCTGAGTTTACTGAATTTGCAGGTAAGACTAGAAGTCATGGGCAAGAAGGCAAAAAACGCTACTTACATATCTGGAAATGAGGCTGGAAAAATCATGAAAGAGATTCAGAAAGTGGAGAAACGAAGAATAGTTAAGAGTACACTCTGTAATGATCGAAGTTCCAGGAGCCACTGCATGGTTTGTATATGCAAATTCTTTAAATGACATCTCACCAAGTTGCTTTGTAATGCCTGATTTTTGTACTTATATTTTCAGATAATTCTTGATGTCCCAACTGTCGGAGGAAGGCTCATGCTTGTTGACATGGCAGGGTCAGAAAATATTGAGCAAGCAGGGCAAAATGGCTTTGAGGCTAAGATGCAGGTAAAATTGTCAAAAAGTTTTCCAATTCTTACCCCAAGTGTGTGTGGTAGGAAACCCGTTTTCCTGTAGAAACTATTTCTCCAAGTTTCTCGTTCTTTGTATGCAACAGACAGCAAAGATCAACCAAGGAAATATAGCGTTGAAGAGAGTGGTTGAATCTATTGCTAATGGAGATTCTCACGTGCCCTTCAGAGATAGCAAGTTGACGATGCTTCTCCAGGTAAAATCTGATTGATGTGTGCCAGTTATGGCTCTCTGGACAGACTCTTTTTAATTGTGTATTAAAAAGTTCTCTTCAATTTAATTTTAGGATTCGTTTGAGGATGATCAATCGAAGATTTTGATGATACTATGTGCAAGTCCTGACCTGAAGGAGATACACAAGACAATCTGCACCCTTGAATATGGAGCAAAAGCCAAGTGTATCGTTCGTGGCCCTCATACACCAATTAAGGATAAAATGGGCGCTGATGATTCTTCTCAAGTCATTTTAGGATCTAGGATAGCTGCCATGGATCAATTCATATCTAAGCTTCAAATGGAGAACAAGCTGAGAGAAAAAGAAAGAAATGAGGCTCATCAACAGCTAATGAAGAAAGAAGAAGAAGTTGCTGCACTGAGAGCCCTTATTGAAGAAAAAGGACCTACAAGTGAAGAAGAAATCAACTTGAAGGTGAATGAGCGCACACAGATGCTGAAATTTGAGTTGGAAAAGAAGCTAGAGGAATGTAGAAGAATGGCAGAAGAGTTCGTTGAATTGGAGCGAAGGAGAATGGAAGAGAGAATAATCCAACAGCAGCAAGAGGTCGAAATGCTAAGAAGACGCTTGGAAGAAATTGAGTTTGAGCTCTGTCGTTCAAGGGATGACACTTATGGAAAGGATTCTAGAGACGTGGATGGTAGCAGTTTTGTCAGAAGGTTGAAGGGGGTTTATGCTGACGAGGAGCCAGGGATGGTTAAATCCATGGATTTAGACATGGGAGACCAAGAGCCATACGTTCGCGAGGTGAAAAATGTCGTTATGGATGCTCCTCTTTACCCTGACAGCATTGGCTATCATCAATCATGTACTCCAAATCCAATTGACGATATTGTTGCATTAAAATATGGTGACAAGGTATGTTTAAGCACTGTCTTCGAGGAAGAAGTAGAGGAGGAGGGGGAAGAACAAAAGCAGAAGTCTGATGATGATGAAGAAGTGGAGAAAGAAGTCATAGAGGTCAAGCAGATTGTTAATGATCCTACCCTTGAAGTCGATTACAGTTCACGTTCTTTGGCAACTTCTCCACAGAAACCTGAGACGCCAAGTCTGTCGAACTTAAAGTCAGGGGAGGAGAACAGAAGGTTGAGGATACAAAATATTTTCACACTCTGTGGAAACTACAGAGAGCTTTCTCAACAAATGAGAATTCCCACAACTCCTCATGCAAACAAGGAAAACTCGCCTCTTCAAAAAGGTTTGCAAATGATATTAACAGATGATGCGAAGACAATGGCATCAAAGGAGAACCTCTACCCTTTACAGGAAAGTGTTCATGCCAAAGAAAGCCTGTGTCATACCCCATTGAGTCCTCTCCCACTGACTCCATTAGAAAACAAGCTGCAACAAGGTGATGATTCATTAGTCAAAATAGCTCCACATCTGAGTTCTACTCCTTTCATTACGCAACGAAGATACTAGATTTCACGACGCTGCACCTTAAATTTGAGAAGGCCTGTCAACGTTGGTTTGTTGACAAGGGAAGTGATTACATGTTGTAATGGTAGTTGAATATTATATCTGTATGTCTTGGACATTTAACTGTTGTTTATGTGAAAATAGTTTTATCATTCTTTTCCTGTTCATCACTCTTTCTCTGGAATACAGCTACCATGTATTCCAAGGCCCCCAATCTCTTGAGAGGTTTTCCTATTTCTTACCAAACCTGACATGTATGTCTTCATTTGCCTGAGTTGAGCAAACAAGAGGAGAGAGTTTATGAAGGACATACATGGGGAGTAACACAAAAACAATGAATTAAAGAGTAACACGTTCATATATGGAGGATTATACATGTTGAATCTCTAATATACAATATGTGCAAACTGAATATTCTCTACTCGTCTTCCTCTTTATATGCCTCCAAGACTGAAGATAGGTGGCCTGCAGTGCTCTTTGTTCCATACCCAGTTCGAGACTTTTCAGAGCCGTTATCCATTGAAGGTTCTGCGTCTGCACAATGGTTCTGCTCTTTTGATCTTTGTTGTCTCGACGAAGATGACCCTTTAGACTTTCTTACGCGAGAATGTTTTGGAATTGAGGGTTGGTCACGAGCTGATGACTCCGTATCAGCAGTCGAGCTCTGGTGCCGTCTTGAGGTTCGGCCGCCATCTCTGCTCCTGGTGCTACCACCGTCTCTGCTCTTGGTGCTACCACCGTCTCTGCTCCTGTTGCTACCTCCATCTCTGCTCCGAACGCTATCTGAATCCCCGTTCTTGGAGTCCATTGAATTGTTTGAAGAACGATGACGCCTAGACTGCCTTGGTGCATCAGAGCTCCTTTTCGTTGGAGAATCAGAGGGGGCATCACCTGTGCTTGCTGGACGCCTTGACCTGTGCTTCTTCTTTCCATTGTCAGGCTGGATTGCATCTATATTAGGACCAACAACAGTCAATGGTTCACTAGCAAATCCCCACGCACGAGAAGTGTAGATATCATATTAAGAAGAAACGAAAAGGAAAAGAAACAAAGTGGACCTTCGGGATTGGGATTGGCTGAACGGTTGGCTTCTTCCAAGGAATTTAAAGGTGCACTTGACATTTCAGATTGAAACTCATTCATCTGCAATTCAGCTAAGAAACATGGTTAACAAATGTGACTTTTATGGTTATCCCATGTACCCACCAGTTTATTCTTTCATCTCTTTTCTTCTGAATGTTGCATGGGAAGAAACCATGAATGTCTTGAGATACAGAAGAAGAACTGAAAGACGGATCAATCACTGATGATGCAATGAAAATTGAAAAGAAAGGATATTGAACGGATACATACCCAACTTGGCTTACTTGCATCTGGACCATCCATTCCAATGTGTGCAACATGCTTCACATCTGTGGGTAATCCAATTTGCAGTTCTGGTTCTTTTTCATCTGCCAAAATTGGAAAGCCGCAGTTGATCACTTAACAACCTAAGATCGATTCCTGTCTTCTTTTTTTTTTTTTTCCTTCTAGTTGTTAATCAGTTGGCATTTTGTTTTTGTTTTTTGAGAAGGTAAAGTTTGTACTTACCAAATATTTGAGAGAAGTATCTTAAACCTTTAAAGAGACCTTTCACTTTTGTTGACATTTTGCAGAAATTAGGCTACTTCCACCACAAAACCTTCCTCTCCAGAACTGCTGCTGCACTTTGGAAAGCCACTTCTGAACCTCCAAATCAGGAAAAAACAAAAAATGTACAGAAAAACCTGTAACGGTAAAAGAAAGATTGCATGATCCTATCAGCTTTTCCTTGTATAGGAAATTGAAAAGCAGACCTTGAGGGAAAAATAAGTGCAGGAGATGATGACAGGCTAAATCTCAGATCAAACATTCCCTGTCAGGTTCATGTTGATCCCTCCAGCCTCTATCGAAAGAAAAACACATGTATGTGGAAGTTGAATTGGGGGAATTTACTCTTACAATTCTTGACTGTTTGTTTGTTGAAATGAACAATCAAGAAAAGAAGGTCAGATGGGAAATCTAAAAAACTTCCCTATGCATTGTAACCAAAACTAGCAGATGCTCATGCCCTGCCTGCCTACTTTTCTGCCTAAATATTTCCTGTTGCTATATTTGGAAAACAGCACCTGCACCTCCATTTTGTTCTTGGTCAATCTGAGCTCCCCAGATTTGGAGGTGATTCAACTTCAAATTATTGTGCTTCATCTGTTTTAAGGTATATTTATTTAAAGCTTTGTTTTCCTTTGCTTGCCTAACAAAAAAGTCTCCTTATAGGCTTATAAAAAAACTCCCCAAAAGAGGGTGCATTACAATTCTTTTCTTAGTGTCTTTTTTTATATTTCAATTTTTATATTTTAAAAACTATCACTGACTTTTATGTATAATATTATTTAATTATCACACAACTTTTGTATGCCATATATATTATTTATAGCTCAAAATGGGGTCATAT
>JANIHY010000210.1:80591126-80615415 GCA_027479065.1 Erythroxylum brevipes
ATATGTTTTTCTATTTTTTAATATTAATAATATTATATATAATTAAATATAATTATTACGTGATTATGACGTCAAACTGATTCCACTGATAGTCGAACCGATCGAACCAGTGACCAGTAAGGTTTTCGGTACGACCTCCGATCTGGGTTTCAAAACTTTGGTTACTTAGATTAATTGTAAGCATACGTTTTTCTGATCTATTAAGAGAGCTTACGTGTTGAGAAAACTATAAAAAGGCCCAAACTGAATATCGGTGAACAACCGAGTAAATTTTGAAACTCTATCTTTTAATTAATTGTATCAACGGAGAACATTCTATGAGTAGAGCATGTTATAGTCGTAATAATACGGTATTTTTCCAAGTTCTAGAGCCTCAAAGTCAAGTCCAAATCACACATCTTCTTGTGCTCATTATCCATCTCCTTCAACTCGAGCTTGTATGGATAATGCCTTTGTAACTTCTGAAGCAATGGCCTAGTGCTATCGTCACTTGCTGATTCTCCCATTGATGCCGGAATATGTCCTTCTCCATTCGCAAGATTATTGCTATAATCTTTTGCCATAGCGTAGTTTTGCACGGTAATATTAAAGATGCCAATGTTTTGGCTTAAAGGGTGGTCGAGTTCTGGTGGAGGAGTTGGAGAAGAAGATGGATCGATAGGATTCACAGACGAGTCTCCTTGGATTTGGAGAGGCTGGTTAATGTTTGGCTCATGTTGCTTGGTATTACATAGGATGTGACCTTCAACATGAGTTATGAGTGCTGAAACGCTCATAAACACTTCGTCACATATTCGACAAGCAATTGGAGTTGCTGGAAACCGATTGTTGTTCGAGCTAATAGTGTTTCCAAGACTTGAATTCCAACCAAATCCTGCCATAGCACCATATGATGACGATAGTATTCACCTGTAAAAGAAAATGATGCGATACATAAATATATCATGGGACCTGTGCTTGGCATTGTATATAGGTATATGCATGAATTTAATGAAAGATGGAGGTATCGTCCAATTAGTTTTGAAATCATTTTTAATGTAGATTTGCATAATTAATGACAATTAAATTTTTTGAGTTTTAAATGAAAGGTAATAAATGCTTTGTTATTATGGAATTTGAATTATAGAGGTAACAAAGCCATTACTAATCTACAAGAAAACTAATAAGATTTGGTAGGTCCGCTCAAATTTCGAGTTTTAAGTAAATTGAATTAACTTTTTCCTGTTAACTTCAATTAAATATTGTGTTTTATCTCATTTTTTATTACGTCATTAAAAAATAGTAACTAAAATTTATAATTCGGGAAAATTATGAGTTTTTTGAAAAAAAAGGGTCTTTGAAATTTTTATAAAAAATTCGAATTGTTCTATAACATTTTAGCATTTATAACTTAATTTTTAGAATTAACTCACCCAAAAAATAAAACTTGATGACAGTGTAGCCAATACCACCAATTGTCTAATGGCTTTTTTTTTTTGGAAGAAAAGATAATAAGATTAAAAACGACGAGAATAAATCTCAAACAACACATCAGGTCGATCAACTCATAAATAAAACCTACCATAGCAAATAGAGTCAGGCGCTAACAGGCAGGCACACCTATTCGCTTGTCGTCTAATGGCTTATTTGTACTATGTTATAATTTTCTTGTTAATATTAATTATGAAGAACATGAAGACCATTAAAACAATGATTTCCAAGTTATCAATTCTGATGGGCAGCAGTAAATGAGAACAATGTAACAAACAGTGGTCCAATGGTCATGAGTATTATTTTCTCAAAAATTATAAGCAGTAATTTATTACTGCTACAAAGTGTCTCAAATGTATAGACAGTTCCCTAACACGAAATGGTCACCACCTTCTTGAACGGAGACCATCAGGCCATTGTAGCGAGAATCCATGGTAGGCATACATGCGGAGTCCTACAGCCAGCTCTTCGGTGCGAATCGTACCCGAGAATATACTGGTACTAGAATACAGAGTAGTAACTTCTAACACGCATCATTATTCTCCTGAGGTTTTCACAGAAACTACACAAGGATGATGATGTCTTCTTGACCCTGTTGAACAAGCAAATCCACCATACAGGTCAGATGGGATCCCCTATTTCCTCTTTCCTGTGCCGATGGACAGAAGCTCAAAGCTCCTGAAGGCATCATTGCGACCAACTCTACTGGTGGTTGCACGACTGAAGGATGATGATTTAGACTCCAGTCCAGGTTGAATCCTTTGGGTTGTAGAAAAGCGACCACTGCTTGAGAGCAAACAGTTTGACCTATTCTCACTGGGCTCCCCAGATGAGCTTGGTCGGCTGTTTGATATCACAGCCCTCTTTGAAGTGTTTCCGTTTCGAGATGATGAAGGGGGTCTTTCTGTGTCAAGATGCTGCAGAGGAAAAAGGTTGCTTTTTAAGTGTCGAGCACAATAAATCACAAAACAAAGAGATCAGAAAATGATTATAGAAGACAATGCATGCAAACAGTCTTCTAAACTTATTAAAAACACATGGATAACGTACATGAAACTGTATAGATTCTAGCTCTACCCACCACATCTTTAGACGATGGAATATCATCAGAAGAGCGATGCCGTGAGTGATCAACGTGCGATGCGTGCCCAGTGGTATTCCTGCGAGCAAATGCCTCAACCGCTCCTGAGAATCTCTCTCTGACCTCCTGGCCCACTACACAAGATATATGAGGTGTCATATTATGAAAAGATAAATGAGTTATTATCCAATTTTAACAAAGAATTACACTAAACTTGTTAATCTTTAAACTAGTAAAAGAAATGAAATGAAAACAATTGCATCTATCACCACTAGACAAGATATAAATGATTATGCCACATGATGAAAATATAAATGAGTTACTGTCCAATTTCAATAAAGAATTTTAGTTGTTAATGTTTAAACCGAGGATAAAAAAGAATTATATCTATCACCAAATCCTTTCAACGTTGACTTGCTTTCAATTTCTATGGCATAAACAAACCTGAAGGCCGATCAACTCTGTCAACAGATGGCCCTGGGTTTCCAGTAGGTCTACCACTTGGCTGCTGCAAAGTTATAGAAACACTTGAACAACTAAACAAACCACAAGAATGTGAACTACTACTACAAAACAGAAGATCAAGAATTAATAAGAACTAAGAACTAACTCGTGTTCGAGAACTTGAACCAATCTGTGGGTACTTCAGAACAGTCCAATCAAATACGTAGTCAAACTGATACCCTGCACCGGTTAAAATTGTTAAAGCCTTATCAGACGCTTTTAACTATGAACTACGTTAAGTTTGAACAACTCCAGTCCATTTAAACTTGTAAGGAATGAAACATGAAACACTGTTTCAGGCATTAAGTTAACCTTCACGAATAAATAAGTCTCGAAAGAGTCTCTTCAGGTACGAATAATCTGGCTTATCCTCAAACCGCAACGAACGGCAATAGTGGAAGTAAGAGGTGAACTCCGAGGGATAGTTCTTGCAAAGTAGCTGGCAATGATCACTAATTAAGACTTCATAGACACATAATAAACCATATACTTGGGAAAATAATTTTTTTTAAAATCTTGATCAGTATAATTTTCATTATACACCATTCAAGTTTCTTGAAGTAAGTTACTAGCATAATCTAGTTATAATACCTCTGCTGGAGTAAGCATCTTCTTTTCACTGATCTTGTCATATTTCTGTTTTTTAGTACCTGCTTTCAGGCCCTGCCAAGGAAGGCTGAAACAGCAAACCACCAAATCAAGAACTTAAAATGTTATTAAACTTCAATAGAATGAGTGAAGCAGGTTAGTAATTATAACCTTCCCCTCAAAAAATACATCAGCACATAACCAAGAGATTCCAGATCATCTCTCCTGCTTTGCTCTGAAAATAAAATGTTACACAGATCAGATCAGCTTACAATATAAGCCAGATTGAACATAACAAGGACTAGGAAAAAATTAAACTTCTTTTTTGTCGCCAAATTTATGCTTGCTCACCAATTCCAAGATGAGTATTAGTACTTGCATAGCGAGCTGTGCCAGTGAGATTCTTGTTTTCCCTGTGAGACAATCCTGATGTGAATCAATAAAAGAAAACAGAACAAGTATTTTCCGAAGCAGAAGGAACATCATTGCAACCCACATGAATTTGTCACAAAGACGATAGGTTATGGAATCATAAGTCCAAGAAATTATGCATCCAGGTATCGGACCTTTTCAAGTAACTTAAAAGTTGACTTAGCAACACTAAGCAAGTAAACTTTATTGCTAAGGTTCATATCAATACAATTCCCTTTCTAGAGCACAAGACATTCAATGTAGGGAATTCATACCACGAGAGTGAACACGTAAATGATAAAAGGCACCCCAGCAAACATGGGCAATATATGTCCTCACGAGTTGCGCCTATCTCAAAATTGAACTTATTGATCGCTTGGTTCTGTGCAAAGTTTAAATGTAGCTTTAAATACCTTTGCATAGAGTTCTGAGCTCTTGAGGTTCTCAGTGATGCTGATTCTAACATCCTAACAATCTCAGTACACCAAAATTATACTTACGATTTTCTACCACCAGTGATAGAAATTGATCCAAGATTCCTTATTTCTATTTGAACAAGTCCCAAACCAACAACTATGCAACTACATAATCTAAACAGAATAAGACATGCATATGGTTGGGTTTTTATTTTTTATTTTTTTGGGGTGTGGGGAAGGGAGAAAGAGGACTCATCACCGCATAAGGATCCACTGTGAAACTCATAGTAGCACCATTAAAGTCAATGTCATTACACTAGAAGGCCAGAAAACACACAGAGTCCTTTAAATCGCACAACTAATATAAAGCCTAACTCTTACCTATATGGTATATGTTTGTGAGTTTGAAGATCCCTGTACTTTTTTGCAAGGCCATAATCAATTATGTAAACCTGTGGTTATGGAAAAAAGAGAACAAAAAAATTAATCAGCAGCAATACAAGATTATATATTAACACGAATAGCAAAATCTCAATTGATCCTCAGAAATGACAGCCTAACCAAAAAATAAAATCCCTCATGCCCCATTTGAAATTTTAAATCTTAAATAAAACATCTAAAAATCATCAGCAGAAGTCACTAATACTTGCATCGAGTATAGATTGAAACCTAATTTATAATTGGCTTTTGAAGATCCAAGACTTTGTGACGAGCCACTTTCACACAATTTTAGCTTCCATTTCTTCTACTTTGTGCGATGTTTATTAGATAAAATATCTTATTAAAAAATGCCATGTTCATAGTATTCCACAATTGAAACTCAAAAGCCTACTCCTTTAACACTCATGGGTTTTCACCAAAACACAAATCTTATTTTCATAAAGGTACCAGAATGCAGTATAACCCAGGCTCACTGTTTGTCTAACAATTGTACAAGAAACAACATAGTACACGACTGCACAATAAATAACATAGTTAACTAATGTAATTTGTTCATGGGGATGGTTGACTGGATATTCCTTCTCATTATTTGGTTCAAATCCTGCAGTTGAGAATACAGAGGGGTGCAATTCAAGGAGGGAAGCCCTGGAACCTATTGAGTAGCATAGAAAACCAACAGCTCATGGGCTCCCTGTATTAAAATCATAGTTAATGTATCATTTTTTCTTGTTTGGGTGGAACAACAAACAGACTTGCATTATCCAATATTTCCATGTTTTGAATTGGAAATGAAATCAGCAGATAGAATAAAACAATGCAATCATCGTTCCGATTCAGGTTGAAAGTTATATCTTGAACTGGAACCATCAAAAGCGGCTTTCACAAGTGTAGACGGTAACTAAAAAAGGTCTACTTGTGATTGGAAATTTCTACCAGAACTAGTAATGGTCTAACTGACTGCTGGCAATAATCATTCATTCTCACAAATAGCTGTAGTGGAGATCTGAAACAAGGTCATGGCGGAAAATGCCCCACTGCAGCAGTCAATTTTTTGCTAAGATATGTAATATAGCAAACAAGATAAAAGTTTGCATTTTGACTGACTTACGTATCAAACACAAACGCATACTATAAGATGCTTCCAATAACTTCAAGGGCACTAACCCTTACTAGGCCAAGTACAGAAAGAGATTCTAGATTAGATTGCAAAAAACTTTTCCCAACTAACAACTGTGTGGAGATAGAGGAAAGTCAGAAGCTTAGTCATGGTAATCTTGGATGAAAGACTAAATGAAGACGACTTTGCACTAGGATTAGAAGAACTGTTTCAACATCATAAATGCATTCTGTAGCATTGATCTTGTTAAGTAGCATGTATGTATGGTCCAACATTGTCTAATATACATTAAGTAATTTGTTATTATGTGATTCTCCTTTATTTTCAAGACCCTCCATGACAAATCTCTCCAATATACACTCAATTCACACTCTTTACTATTGATGAACTTATCACTTTTCATGACTGGCATAAAAGATGACAACCATCACGACTGACCACTAGGTGCTAATTTCAGATGAACACTTCCAAAACACAAAATTTGAAATAGATGTCAAAATGAATGTTCAACTTAATAAAACCAGATGATAAGATATTAATTCACAAAACACCTTCAAACAAGTACCTGATTAGCTTTGCGGCCAAGCCCCATCAAAAAGTTGTCTGGCTTAATATCCCGGTGAAGAAAGCCACGTGAATGCATATATTCTATTCTGTTTATCTATAGAAGAAAGCAAGTGCAGGAGTATAGGCATGCAAGATATTTAGCACAACAATGCCCCCTTAAGCATTACCAAACTATCCAACCAAACAATCCATATACAAAGAAAGACCTACTTACCATTTGATCAGCAAGCATCAACACTGTTTTCAAGGAAAATTTGCGGTTGCAATAATTGAATAAATCTTCTAAGCTTGGCCCAAGAAGGTCAATAACCATGACATTGTAATCACCTTCAACCCCAAACCATTTGAGGTGGGGAATACCCGCTTCATAAGGTTGAAAGAAGCAAGCAGAAAATGGTTAATATATTAAGTCCTATAAAATATACCATAACTAAAAACATAAAAAGCATAATAAGCAAGAACTCACTTCCTCCTTGAAGAAGCATGTAAAGCTTTGACTCATAATGAAGTTGAGGGTGCTTGGTCTTCACAGATTCCTGAAGAAGTCAGTAGAATATATCTCAGAGGAGGAAAAAAAAAAAAACCAAAGACACTCCACTACACTATAACGAGAATACTAAAAATTTCCCAGGCCCCAACCCAAGAGAAAAGTGTAACAGACGTGTGAACGCCATCTAGACCAGAAAAACTAGTAGAAGTGGGGTAAGAATTTATAGGAAATCATCAAAAATCTTATATCTGTTGCCAATCTCATGATCAGCTTGCGCCTCAATCACACTTCCTAGTTAGGGAGACATATAATCTTTCATGTGAATTCACACTACAACCAAATACATTAAACAAATTAATGGTTATAATAGCAGCTGAATTTCATCTACAATTAAAAAGAAATATTTCAATAAGTTTGGAGTTTATTCCTGTTACACAGACATATATGATCGCCAGGCCCATGCACATCCCAAAATCATACAACACTACCATCCACATTGAAAAAATATGGTTCTACATATAATATTTTAGATGAAAAGGATTAAAGAAGCAGATGCCAACAATTTAACACATACCAACTTAATAGCAACTTCTTCTCCATTCTGTACATTAATACCTGAAAAAAATCACTCAAAAGTAATGAGAACTCTGGAACTTCAGAAAGCTAAATGGAAAAAGAGAACAATTGATGAGAAGACTCAATTGTGCAAGTGAATCAAACAAACCCTGAACCTCAAAGACGTACCCAAGTAAAGTTCACCAAAGGATCCGCTACCGATCTTGCGACCCAGCTTAAACTTGCCACCGATGACATGATCCATTTTATATATAAGAATCCCAATCAACTCCTTACAAGTTACACTGCTAAAGTTTAACTATGCTCTAGTTATCTAAATCATCAATCACAGTGAGCCAGCAGTAATAGAAAACGTAAAAACTCTCAGATCCATCAAAATCACCACCTAATGAAGTTCAGTGATCAGATAATCCGAAAGAAGGGATATTTTTGGGCCAATAGAAGAAAGTAGAAGCAAAGCAAAGGGGGGATTGATGAAAAATTTTAAGCAAAACCCATTAATGGTGGAAGAAAAACAAGGGGTTGACAATCATGGAACTGCCTGGATAATCATAAAAAGGGTATTATTAACTAAATGGAGTGGTTAAGAAAACACTGAACTTTTGTTGGCGTTTGGAGAGTGAAAAGGAAACAAAAAACAAAAAAAGATTAACGGAGAGTATCTAATAAGTGAAGATATTCTCGGCAAGAATTAGCGATCTGAGGAAAGGTCTAGTAATGGCAGTGAGAGAATTTTCTGGGAAAAGTTGGAGAAATAGTGACACAAAGAGTATAGAGTGTGAAAAGAGAGAGCGCACAGAGAACAAGGGATGATATGATATTGATAAAACGAAATATATATTTAAAAAATGAGTAAAATATATAAAAGAAGATAATATTAATTATTTATTGGATAAGATTGTCTTTTTCTACGTCTATTTTGTTTTTTTAACTAAATTGTTTAAGCCAAAAAAATAACAAAAAAAGTGAATATTAATTAAAAATTATTATCAATTTTAACAATTTAAAAAGTAACAAATTGCCAAATCTATAAATAGACTTAAATGATTTGGGGGCAAAAGAACGTGTTTAGTCTTTATTGGTTCCCCTTTGTCCTTTAGTTTGGTGGCGGAAGATACAAAACAAAATAATGATAATGGTGAAGACAAGTGCTTCATTTCATTTCTACCTCTAACTTCATTTCCAACTTTGAATTTTGCTAAATAAACTACTGTTTCACTTCCATACTCGTGACAACGCATATTTGTCTCAATAATAAAAGACGTGCAGTTTGCAACAAAATTTTGAGGTCTCGAGTTTAAGTTTTAAAGAGGACAATACCGATTAAGATCGTGGTCGTGTGTAAATTTGAGATACTCTGAGCTTGTTCGTTCAGGTACGCAAAATACGGACTCAACAATATTCACTTTTTTGAATTAAATTAAATTAAATTATTCAAAATTTTCAAGTTAAGGTGTGTGTTGGGTTCCTGGGAAAATGCCAGATTGCCAAATCCATCATTGGAAACAAGTGTATCCTCTGTTTTAGAGACAAGAAAAAATGCAGGAGAACTTGAACTTCTGGAGAGGATTAAAAATTGGAATCACGCTCTAATGAAAAACGTATGACAAGACCTTTGGTATTTGCGAGACGTTGGATCATCAAAGAGATGAATGGCTGTTCTCCGAATTGCGAGTGTCCATTCCAAATAAAGTTGAAGAACAGAGACAGACAATCAATGGAGTTGTGAAACAGGTGTAATAAATTGATAATGACGAGAGAATTGTGGGGCTGACCTGAAGAAGCTGGCATTTTCTAGTCCGCGTATTTTCTGACCATAAATCCTAGACTAGACGGCTACTTAGTTTCTCCAGTATCTCTGCACAAGAATATAATTTTTTTGGATTCTTACTCATCAAGTGTTAGCTTTTTTTAAAATAATTTTTTATAAAATTTAACAATTCTTTACTCATATCTATCAATTAAATGCAAAAAAATCAAAATTCAAATCAAACAAGAAATTAAGTGATTAAGCTAAAACGATATTATTTTTTCATAAAAATTTAAAACATCATAAGTAACTAACTTTTAACTCAATTTATTCAAACATAAGTTGACTTCAAATTTTAAAAAATATGACTAAACTTTAACTGCCAACTCTAACCTTCTTTTGTTAAGAAGATAATATTGATAATAACACAAGATATTATTAAATTTTGGGTGGGTGAATCGGATGTTCCTGTTTAAAAGGATGAAACTTGAATTCACCTTTTCTTTATTCGTAAACTGAAAATAAAACCAGATTAGACCACACGGTTGGTCTCATGGCGTCAACTTGTTCGGTTCTGAATAGGTACATTTGTTTCCAGATCGTGACATTGGGAGGGTTAAAGCCTAGTCCATAAATGATGGAAGAGAACTGCACACGTCGGTTATGTTCATCTGCACTACACAAAAGTCTGTTTCAAGCTCGAAAGGTCACTCGTTTTGCGTATCAATTCCATGCTAAAATTACTAAATTCTAAGAATATATTCCAGGCCAATTGATGTATTAATTTTTAACATTTGAAAATTTTAAATAAAATTTGAATTGAATAATTTTATAGAATATATTTTATAATAAGCAAAATTCAATCCATTTTTTTACTAAAATAATACGATAATCCTGAAATAATAAATCGATGGTGATAATGAATTCTTTAACTTTAACGTGAGTTATCTCAACGAGAGTTAAGATACATGCCAAAAAAAATATTATGCAAATATATTGCCCAAAAACTTGGACAAAATATGACCAAAAGGAAAAAAAATAGTAGAAAATGTAAACATAAACCCAAAAAAAAAAAACAAAAGGATGGATATAAAGAACCAAAAATTACTACAGAAAGAAAGAAAATTAACAGATGCATGAACATTAAAGAACAAATATATAGAATTATCAAATGGATGAAGTGACTTAAGAACAATCCCTGTCATTTTAGGAAAAAAAGAAGCTAAGCTCTGGCATGTCTTGTTGATGGAGTATCAACGGCTAGTTACAACCAAGAAATATGGAATGGTAGATAAGCTGTTGGGTTTTGATCGAGAAGATGCGATTCAGAGAGTAAATTGAATGACCCAGTAAAGTACAGCAATATTTTTATCACAAATCCAATCTATTGCGTTTTGCAAAGTGATCTAAATTAAGCTACAAGTAGGGTAATCCTTTGCTCGGATACAGGTTTCAACAGAGACATCACTATTGATAAATGCGCTATTGTAAAATGGCAGAGATTCTGGCCTTTGAATTATAGTTTACTTAAATATATGATATACACGCCTCAAAAGTCTATAATCACCCAAGACTTTACCTGAGTGGCCAGAAGGTAAGAATGAGGATACCAATCGTACTGAACGCATAAAGGATGGGATATACTTAAAAGCCTAAATCAGGCCTGACATATGAATAAAAAGGAAAAGGAAAACAAACAAACAAATGCTTATGGTTGTGGTAGGTGAATTATTCAACAATCAGCAAGAATTAGTCCTTATGTAGAATTACCCTTGCAACTCTAACTAGATAGTTCATCCAGAATTACGAATAAATTGCAACTGATGAGGACCCCAGATTGTAAGTGTAATAGAATAAACATGTAAATGATACGTCTGGAACACAATTGTGATGCAGTTTGCATAACCAAACAACCACCTTGGTTGTCCAGACAGAAAGACGCTGATCAATGGCCAAGATAGTGGTTCATTTGTACGAGAGAAAGAAACTAACATGTTCACAAACGTTAACAACGCTACTTTACTGTCCATCTCTATTCCATACAAGCATCCATTAATACATTATTGCAGATCCAAGAACGACAAGCAGGATTAACATCTGGATAACCTAATAATCAATCTCAATCATCCTCTCTATCGGGAGGTAGACCACAAGGCAAAAGCATTTTCTGCACACAACCAAAAAACAAAATTGGGATAAGAAGATTGAAAAGTTCTATGAAATCTACATGACCAAATTCCAAAATTCACTTGATAACACTTTTGACTTTTTCTAGAACGAGAGTCACATATATCTCAAATTATTCTTCCTGGACATGGTATTTCCTTGTAGAACATGCAAATCAATAGACACAGCAGTTTTAACTCCCTCTAGAACAGGTCGACTCCAATACTCGTTTTACAAAACTGGAAATCATTACTTATATATAGACTTAAGGCATTGGAATTAGGTCTAAAATTTTCCATAAGAAATCATAAAAACTACATCAGGTCCTATGAGATGCTTCTAATTACAAACCCTAATTTTATCCCCTGTTATCTTGACATGTATGAAATGGGTAAGTAAGTAAAAGAATGAGAACCTGCATGAAATTGTAGCGTTCTCTCCCAATGGATTCATTCTCAGCAACAGCAAAGTAGGCCAAAATAGGGTAATGTCCGATATACGATGCGTAGCTATCTCGCTGAATGTTCACGGCCCACTCACTGCAACGGCCATTTTACACATGAAACCAACCACTTGAAATCTAAAAGTGACACAATCTGTGTATTTTTAAGGTTAAAAGAAAAGAGACTCACAATCTGTTTAAGTCGGCATGGCCAGTCCCAACATACTTGGCCTGAAGGTGCTCGAGCTGGGAGTTGATATTAAACCGATCGCTCGCCTGCATATTTTTAACCAAATCCGAACCAGCAAGCACGTATAAGGTGAATTTTGCGTGAGCAGAGAGGGAGAGAGAGCAAATCTTGAGGGTTGATGATGACTTAAATGAGGCTAGGGATCGGATCTCTGTGGATTTGAATACACGAAGCCGCCGTTTGCCTCATTTGTTGTCAATTCCATCCATGCTGATGTAGCTTCGCCAAATTGGACTAGGGAGGCCAGGCCGGGACCCCCAAAAAGTTGGGCCGGATCTGACCTTTTTCTTCCTGATCGTATTTTAATATTAATATAATATTATTTTAATTAATTATATTAAACTTATGTTAATTTGTAGAACCATCCATAGAACATGTTTTCCACCTCTTTTGGAGGAAGAGGTGACTTATTTCTTTGTAAAATTGTGCTCAAATTTATACATGACAATTCCTCCGTGATCTTTTCATTAAATGGGAAATAATCCGCACGAATTAAATTTTTTGATAACTTATCGAAAGATAATTAGATATAATTAAACTTAGTAAATACAGATTGGTTTTTAAGAAATATATTATCAAATATTCAATATAATTGATCAAGATCAAATTAGACCGATCTTCAAATTTAAGTCCCATTCAAAATTCAATTCATCAATTTATTAATTTTGCCAACCCTAAATTAAACATCATTATTTATCATACTAAAATTAATAACCGCTCAAAACTTCTAATTTTTAAAACCATTTTAACAACTTCAAAATTGTATAAATATTTAAAATATTTCCAGTCATTCTTCTTTTGTACCAATATCAAGTTCAATATTATATTTGCAATTTATTAACTTTATGACATAGAATTTAATTTTGTTTCATAAATTTCGTTTGATGTAAAAATATAATTAACTAAAATGTAAATATACTTCAATTTAAATATTCTTTCAATATATAAAGACAAAAAAACTTAAATCACAAATATTAATTAAAAGTGACTTGTAACTTATAAGGGAACAAAAGTGTAACTAATTTTGTTAGAAATTGGCATAACATATATAATACATTAAGTCTAAGATGAATCCTTCATTTCATTTTTGTCGACAAACTCTTGAGATGTACATCTATAAACAACTGAATAGCTAATAATTACATTAAAGAAGTAAAGCATAAGAGAGGCTCTAGTCAACAAGTTCGTTAACAAAGGGTTAAAAACGATACACAGACTTGACAAAAAGAATATTTACTACTGATTTAAAAAGGATTAAAAGCCAATTAGTAAGCTCACACCACTCATTTTTTGGGGGCCTTTGGCCCGAAAACTTTCATACCTGGCATCTAAAACGCGGGAAGCCGAAGCAAACAGTGAACCAAATCCAAATGCCATTCACCGGAGAACACAACAGGATCCTCTGCAATGGATATCCGTGACTTTCATACGGGGATTAGTACGTCTCATTTGAATCTGCCAGGTTGCCCTGAAGCTTCAATTTTTGGCCCTTTGGGAGGCAAGAGGTTTAGAAAGCTTCCTTGCACAGGTTGATTGACAGCCGTAGCAGACTCATCTTCTGCATATCGACACGAATGAGAAAAGAAGTGAAACTGATCACTGAGCAATGTACAATAGTTCGGAAAGCTATACAAAATTCGCACACAATAGTATCAGTAAACGTTACAGAAATAAATATTTTCCATGTACAGATCATAATAAGTATAGCAAATGTTGAATGATCATTACCAAAGAGGGATTTGATTGAAGGTCTCTTAGGCTTTGTGCTCTTCTTCTTTAACTCAACTGCATAAAAGTTCATATGAACGGTCACACTAGGGAACCAGGGTCTAGTCAGTTCCTGAAGATTTTTTCAGATGCATTCAACAAATATCATAATGCGGCACCACATATTAGAAGGTAAATGGAAAAGGAAAAAGCTTGAAAGCTTGATTGCATGAAACAACTTAATAATGGTTAGAAGTTTCGAACTTATAAGATGGATTGCCCTGCCATAACATCACTGTACTAACCCATCTTAATCTGACCAGTGGACCATAAAAAAAAGGGGGTCTTCAGCTTCACCCATGAGCCATGATAAGCCTGGCCCTTTCTATAGTATGGAGAAGATTAGAATTGAGGAGAGAGTTACTCCAGGATTCACCGGACACTATCATAGCCATAGGGGCTCTTAATTAGCTTTCAAGGAAATCGACGTAAACAGGGACATAACAGGCTCGGAAGAAACATACTCTCATAGAAATATCACCGTACTAACATACAAACTAGTACATTACGACAAGCATGTTTCCACCACTAAAACCATGTACACGAATACTTAATTGGATCAAGATATTGCGCTATATCCCAGCCAGACTTTATTTTCCACCCCTTGATAAAGGAGAGTGGTTTCACGCTGATAATCATGATGAGACAGGAAATAGATCTAACTGAATGCCAGTTCACTGCCAGCATTTCAATATCTGGCAATCTACGTAGCAGTCTCCGGTGGAAAAACTAAATAGTTGCAACCATTTCCCTATTTATTAGAAATCATAAAATGAAAGTAGAGGAGCAAAATACCTATCCCAGGTAGCTGACTATCATTAACAACTTCGCAGTTCTTGTATGTGTAACCAACAAAATTAATATCCTTTGAAGAGAGCATCTGCATTAAATGACAAAGCAACAAACATGAATAAATATGTACATACGTGCCATAACTTAGCAACTGTTAAACCTTTAACTTGTAAGGTCAGCCAGTAGCTTTCATATAGATGCGAACATGTGTTAACTATGTCAATGGAGAATAAACTAAAAGTTATAAAATGAAAATGGTTAAAAACATGAATTTCCAATTCCTGAAAGAAATACACTTCTACAGGTGAAAAAGCTTGACAAAATGGCAGGATTGACAACATGACATGTTTCACGAACTCAAAAGGTTCTTGGCTACCGAGATCCTAATTCCAGATGAAGAATTATTGACCAAGACAATGAGTGAATCACCACTAGTAGCTTACCTAGACATAAAATACATCTCAACTAATACAGCTTTAAAACATAGTATACTTTTAGTTCAAAACAGGAAAACATCACTAAGAAATCTTAGTCAAGTAACCATTGCTTGTCATGATGCACTTACGTAAGCAAAAGCATAAATATGATATTTGGATTAGGAGAAAAAAATATAATCTTGCAACCCTAGCAAAGATAACAAGACACCATCTCCCTACTCTTAAAAGTAAGATGCATGCCAGTAGAACTGTAAGAACCAACCTTTCTCCATGGACCAGATTTTGTTGAAGTTGGAACTTGATTATCGGCCTACATAAAAGACCATGCAACATAAGTAAAAACAGAGTAACTAAATTCTTATTTATGGGCACATCACCATGTTAAAAGAAATATTTTACCATACCTCTTCGAATTTCTCAAAGTTTTGAGTGTCCAATTCATCATTGACTTCAGGAATAAATGCAGCTTTCATCTGGTACAACTTTGCCCATTCTGTACCCTTAAACCAAGGATGAGCCTGAAATGAAAAGCTATTGCAATTAATTGATCACCTTAGACAGCATTACGAACCAAAATAACGAATCTAGAAAAGAACACACCATACAACACCTTTATTTCTTCTGCGCCTTTTGTACCAAGCCTCTGATCAACGCTACATAAGAGTTTGCTGATAAGGTCTTTAGCTTCTGGAGATAGTTTTGCTTCCTCTGGGAATTTTAAATGAGCTCTCCAGTTAACTATCTGCAAAATAAAGTATGGAATAGATTTTTTAGTGGATATAATTAAAAAATATATCTTGAAAATTCTGGAGAAAAGGAAGTTTAGAAATTGCGTATAGTGAGATCACTAGAAAGTGTGTAGGCAATGAAATGCAATCAACAACACCAAACCTAATTTAAACTTTAAAGCTATTACTTATTACAAATGAGAGCAAAAATCGTCTAGCTTATATTAGGTTTTAATAAAGAAGCAGGCTTAAAGTCCTAGAATTACCTTCCTACAAGTTGACATAGGCTCATCAGAGTAGAATGGTGGGTATCCAACCAGCATTTCATACATGATAGCACCAAGAGACCACCTGACAATATTAACAAAGTCATAACTAAATTGATCTAAAAGAAGAAAAAAAAACAAGTAACTGAAAAGGCAGTGTTAACATACCAATCACATTCCATTCCGTATCCTTTCTTCAACAAAACTTCTGGAGCTATATAGTCAGGCGTTCCAACGGTAGAATAAGCCTAGGACATGGTAATATTGCAAGATTCAGAGATCCAGTGAATAGTAGCAAAAGTAAGCTTCGGAGAATAATCATAGCCAAAGGTATATCTAAAGGAAAAAGGAAACTATTTTAAGTTGTATTTAGAAAACTCTTGATTTAAAAATGAAACATCCAACATGTGGAGTAATACCTGCCAGTTTTATTTAAATCAATTCTTTATCAACTATAACATAAAAAGCCTTATCCTCAATGATAAACTGATAAACTGGTAAGCAACTTACAAGCATTCTCCTGTTCCTCTGCCAATGTTGCAATTGCTCCTGTTGAGTGCGTTTTGGTGCTGCTGGTCTTCCATCACTTTGAAGAGCTCCGCTAAGATTATTTCCCATGGAGAAATCCTTTTCTTGAAGATTACTGCAATCTAATGGCTTACATAATCCAAAATCTGATAATTTCATGTGACCATTTTTGTCAAGTAGTAAATTGTCAGGCTTGATATCTCTGTAACACGAAAATAAGTGAAGGGTTAGGTTAATATCAGATTATTACACGGAAATAAGCAAATTAAAGGAAAAAAATGTTCACCTATGTATGTAATTATGTTTATGGATAGACTCAATAGCCAGGACTGTTTCTGCAACATAAAACCTGGCCTCATCTTCAGTAAGTGTATCCTTCCGCATCAGCAAAGTCATCATATCTCCACCAGGTAGATATTCCATGATTAGATATAGGTACTCCTCATCTTGGAAGGAACAATATAATTTGACAATGCAATTGCTATCAACCTCTGCTAGCAGATTTCTTTCTGCTTTCACATGTTCAACCTGGAAATTTTTGCATTCAACCTCAATAAACACAGTGAATAATATATTTACTTGAACTGTCTGTGAAATTCAATAAAGGGCATACCTGGCCTCTACGAAGCATCTCTGATTTCTTCAGCTTCTTCATAGCATACACTTGACCAGTTGACTTCTCCCTACAAATTCTGACCTACAGCCACAAAATGAGAGAAAAATTCAGGCAAGTGCATCTGCAAACACATACAAACATGGAAATAGCTAATAATAATTGTTGTCAAAAGAGCAAAATAAATACGGATAGCTAAAGTTTAATTTCAGTGTTGTCCAAAGTACTCATAATACTGATAACTTGTGGAAAAGAGCAACCCAAATGGTATTAACTTATGAAACCCGTTGCTCTTTCTCAAGAACCAAGGATAAGTTCGATTTTCATCTATGAACACACAAACATATCCAGGCATGTGATATCAACAATCACCTTTTAAAAGACTCTTGCTATCTTTGATTAATTTATTGGATCAAAGGTACTCTCCCATAAGTTCCTATCAATTTGGTTAATTAACTCATGTCCAAAGATTTGTGAAATTTGTTCAGTTGAACATTTACTTGTGTCCATATACAATAGTACATCAAAGTCAGCTCCTACCCATGCTGCATTTACAGTAACTGATCCATATATGTTGGTTTGAGTGACAGGCACTAATACTATGTGAAAGGTTTAATGTGGTGCGGTGTTAAAACCTATATCCACAGACGCAAAAACCTCAACCAAACTTGGTCCTACCAATTATACCAGTAGGACAATACAGACTAATATATAATGGTCGTAAATAGAACCTAAACTATTTGATTATGGCGTACAATGAAAATCCCTATATAATTAACAATATTAAATAGTAAATATTTAACATCTTCAAGTTAGTGAGTGAATGTGCTCTCCATTTCCAACCTATATGTGAGTTCTTAGAAATATGTCCCATGTAGCTGATCTCCAATCCTTACAACAGCACGTTTAATGACAACAATATTTCAATAGTAGATGAAGACTTCTTTTATTTGCTTTTTTTTTCCAAAAGCAGTGCATTTTTGTTAACCTTTTTTTTAAACTAATAGGTATTAAAACCAGAAATTAAGCAAAAGAAAAGGGGGCCATTCCCTGTTGCCAAGCTCTATCACAAGAAGAGTAGAAAACGATGATACACTTGGTAATGTCTTTGCTCCTGCAACTGCCAACGATATGAAGTTGATAAACTCAGCAATGTACTGCTCAACAATGGTGACAGTGGCTGATCACCCAAGCTCAAGTTCACTGGTTGCAACAATGAGAGTGGTGACATCGACAATGACTAACATTGATGATCAAGAGGAGGCAGGCAGTAAACAGTACACGGTGGAAAGAGAACGGATAAAAGCTGCGCTTTTCAGGAAGACTCTTTCTATGAATGTCCATTAATGGAAGGTTTGGCAGGAGAGATTGTCTTACATCGTAATTGAAAGTAATAGGAAGCGAGTAAATCAGGCTTCTGGCTAGGGGGGTGGTGAAACCTTTTATCCATCTTTAAATATAACCAAATGCATTTTGCATTCTATTTGATGAAGAAGACTAGATGGGATGCTTTTAGAGTCTAGTGTCACTGATGAGGTTGGGAGGTAGAAGGATGACTCAACAGTGATGACAAGGGTACCGGAGATTGTGATGATGGTAAGAAAAACAACAAGTGGGTAAAGGAAAAAAAGTAGAACAGATGCATATATGGTTTATTGCAGCAATGGTGGGAGGTAGACTAGAGAGATGAAGAGAAGACACTGATAGTGATGTCAGTGGCAGTGTTTGTTGGTCGTGAAACAGAGAAGAAAAGGAAGATGAGCACCAACAACAGCTTCAGGAACAGTGTCAATGATAGATTTCAGGAGCAGTAGTGAGGCAGAGAGGAGAAGAAAAACAGGACACTGGTAGTGATTTCAACAACATCGTCATTGCCAACGATATATTTCAACAATGCCAGTGGTTGTTTAAGTCAGATAGTTTGGGCTTTAGAATCAAACCTTGCTTTAATACCATATGAAAGACTCCGATACTTTATGAAGCTAAAATAAAAGAGATATCATGTAAAAATTTTGACATCTTGGTAGAGTAGAATAAAGAAAAACAAGGTGGAGAAAAGAATCAACACATTATTTAACATGGTTCGACTATAAGGCTAAGGGCATAAAAACTATAAAGGTATTCTAGTGTGTTATTTATCTACTTGAAATAGTGGGCTACTTACAAATACATAATATTCCTAAATAGTAACTAAACTATTCCATTATTGCACATACATAATATTCTATGTAAACAAATAAATAATAAAATACTGAATCTCCATTATTTTCAATAACTAGAACCAGAGGAAGAAATACTTTCAACCAACTTCTAGATAATAGTATCTAGCAGGTCTAAGTCTTGTTTCAGAGGATGGCTTGATATTAAGAATGGACAACATATCAATATGGTTAACAAGAAAAATTTAGCAAACAATGTTCCAAATAATCTAGTGCAAATTTAAAGCTTAATTACCTCTCCGAATGCACCCTTGCCAATCATTGTCAAAAGCTCAAAATCATCAGCACCCATTTTATGCCTCTGAAGGCGCATGTATTCTATTTCCTTCTTCTCTAAGTACTTCAATAAATTACTTTGCTCTTCCTCAGAGACCTCAGCATCAGCCAACTTCTTCTCAAGTACATTGCGCCTATAAAAAAAATGACACTAATCATCAGCATCAATAAATAGTCCAAAATATATGTCCTAGTTTGCTATCGACATCTTGACACAATTATCACACTGAAAATATGTTTCTAGCATTAAGATGAAAACAGCAGTCATCTTAAGGAACCAATGATCTATATGTATTTCACATGTTTGGATGCAGAGATTTGCATATGGGCCTAATTATTACTCCTCGAAGACTTCATGATGGTAAATTCTATTCCTACCAAGTTATTTGTGTTTCAACTCAATGAACTACTTTTTAACCCCCAACACCCTCTGCAGAAAGAACACTAAAATTTAGTTATAGCAGGATGGTTCACCAATGAAGAGATAGGTAGCATAGGAAAATAAATGGCTTATGGAATTGTTGTGCAAATGAATTCAACTAGTAAAACTCTGTTACAATCCAGCCCAAATGAAATTCTGATCAATGCTCTATCGAACTTGGAAATATGCATTGTTACACTTGTCCAACTTCTCCAAACTCATTTATATCATCTGTTTAATAGCTATTGACACAACAACAGAACTAACAATTAATATCAGCAAATGACCACAAGAACAGTCTCTGCTAGACACTGAAATTTAAGAATTGGGGTCATCAATGTTGCATTAACAGGAATGAAAGCCATTAATAGAATGACGAAAATAGAAATAAATAACAATAAGATAATGCCAAACAACCAGATCATACAAGCAACAGGCCATATTGAACAGAAGCATAATAAAAGTCTATCTTTTATCGAGAACAGGTCTAACTTGGCAAAGCCTATAACTGGAAACTCATTTTCAGGGTATTTGAGTGCAGAAGAAATGGATAAAATTGGCAAGTTTTGAGAGTGGTAAGACAGGTTCACTATGCAGTTGCTGGAAATCATCCCACAGAGAATGTGATGTCTTCATGCAGGCAAGTTAGGTCAGTAGTTACCAATGACTACCAACTATAGACAGCCAACAAAATGGTCAATTGTAAGTGGGAATACAAACTTGGTATTTATAGCTAATAGTAGACATTTCAAGTTCCTGTCTGGAAAATGTCTATCAACTTCAAAACAGTAAGTTATTCTTCAGAGTTTGTCGGATGTTCCATGATAAACTAGGGCATTTTCAGATTTGATTCCTCTTAGCCAAACAAATACTAAAAATGTAGTCAAACAGATCCAATGTGAGTCTAAATATTCATAAGAGATAAACATGTTCATCATTAGCATACATTCAGTGGGATATATAGCATGATAATACGAACAGGTATCCTAAACTCGTACCCTTGACATCTAATTTTATGCAGAGGAATCTGCTAAAAGAATTTGTATGATACCAAGGAATCAACGAAGAGAAAAAGGGTGGTATGAGATGCTACCGCTCCTTGCGCTCCTCTAGGTCCTTCATCTGCTTCTTGTAATGGTTTTCAATATACTGCTTTGCAGCAGCAACCCTCTGTTTGGTTACATTTGATGGCACTTCTTCACCTGCTTGTGCTTTTGGCCCCTCCTTCCCATTGTCAGTGGCTTCCTTCTTTTTGACTGATTTCAACTTATCTTTTGACTTCAGTTTGTTGAACCAACACCCTGTGGGCTCCATGGCTAACGTATTCACCTTGTTTACCGTTCGAAGAATAATCAGAAAATAATAAATGGTAGTCACCCCGCACACTCAATTGCTTAACTATTTATTTGATTGCACCAACTACTGAAATGCACTGTCAAAAACTTTTGAATCTCAGAAGGCAGATCAATCCAGGTTCCCATATTTCATTGAATAAAGGATTCAAGCATGTTGATGGACTGAAAAGCGACAAAAAGTATTCAATTAGTTTATAGTTCATTGTCATTGTTATCTCAAAGTATTATCTTCGGCAACATAAAAACTTGCACCACACAACCAAAGTACAAATTTAAACAATTTTCACCAGGGTTACATGTTGCAGTTACAGTAAGAATTTACTGCATATTTATCCTCTTAAGGAGCAGGCAAAAAGATGACATAACAAGCAACAACAAATTTAAACTCTGATTCCATCAGCTAATCTTATCAAACATCTAACGATATTGCAGTTCAATATTTCCAGAGAAATCAATCTCCAAGTTGCCTGAGTTATGAAGATGCATTTTCTGCTTCTCCCCAGTTCCTATACCTTGTGTTTCAAAATCTTAAATGGTTCCCTATCCGGATGATTCTTTCAGTAAACAAGCCCTGAGTGACAACAGCACCTGAATTCTGTCAAACAACTCCTATGACTTGGTAGAGTAACTTTTCCCAAAAGGCACCGGAAATTTTAAACTAGTCTACAGTCCAAAAAGAAAAGCACGATACAATTTTCTACATTTATGCATTCGAGTCTTAGCCTCGTTGATCAATTCCTATAGCTAATACATGTATAGCAGCCTCGTTACACTCTCCACCCAACGGATTAGAAGATCAAACATGATGTTATGATCAATCAAGTGAACTAAAAATCCAGAACACCACAAGATTGAATTCCAGGAGAAAGCAATTTATGTTTCCGACCAAACAAAACAAAGAGTTAGGAGGAAAAAAAAAGCCCGAAACCCACAAATCACAAGGTACAAGAGTGATTCAGTGAAACCTGCATTTCAACTAATTAAAAAACAACGAAAAAGGACAAACCAATCGTAACTTGCAGACAATGCATATGAAGCACAGGAAATCTAATTTTAACACACTTTTTGTGACCGACCAAGTCAAACAATCACTCGGAACTCATTGAAAAAGAGAGAGAAAGGTAAAGAAAACGAAAAAATCGTAAGAAGCAATTGAACCTGAAAGAAAGCAAACTAATCCACTAGGCCCTCGCTAACAACACTCGAGCGAATTCAACTAACATTTTCTCACCAACCAAACAGAAAAGGAAAAAAAAAATCCAGAAACTCAAACCGAAAATCTCTTTCTATTTTAATTATTATTTCAAACTCTCAACAGAACACGTGTGACAAAATTAATGGAAATTAAAGAAAGAAAAGACAGAGAGAACACGAATGAATGAGAAAGAAATCAGAGACATGAAAAGGCAAGAGTTGGTGAGCATGTTAGAAACGGAATCGGAGAAAAATACCGTAGGAATTGGAGGACCGAGAGAAGAAGAAACAGCGGAGAAGAAGAAGTATGTAGAAGTAGTAGTAGTAGTCATGATCTTCTTCGTTGAAAATCAATAAAGCCCTTCATTTTTCTTTTTTCTTTCTCTGGTTCGCTGCCCACTTTGCTTTTCTTTGGTTTTTGCTTTATTTGATACTTGGATCTTTTTTTTCCTTCTTTTCACAGTGGGGACTCGGCAGGAGGAGTTTCCTTAATTCAGTTTCAAACTTCCCCCCTCTCTCTCTCTCTCTCTCCCTTTCTCTCCCCGTCTCTTTTTTCTTCTCGTTAACGCGTTAGATCAGACTTATGGTTCGAGTTGATTTTTAGGCAATTCTCTGAAAATACAAAACAGTGAGAGATCAGACTTAAGAGAGAGGAGTAATCACTACTAAGAACGTTAACGGAAGAAAGTAATGCAGGCCAGTGATGTTAAGAAATGAGCTGGACCATTAGCAACAATAGCTTCACCTAAACTGTCCACCATTATACATTTCCTTTTTTTTGTTTTTGTTTATGTGATCAAATCAAACTTTTCTGAATATAATAATAATTTTATAAATCATTGATTTAATTTATAATATTGAATTATGTTCTCAATATTGCCTGTATTCCTCAAATTAAAGTTGAACGTAAAGAGGATGCTAGCACCTAATTCTAGCTATTAAGGACAAAATTTGGAGAATAATGCATTTGTTCTTCTTTTAATGTCGTTTACCAGAATTGTAAACCATATTCGATATTCGATATTTTTGTGCTAAACAGTTGAAAGCTTCCATATGTTTTGGTCACCGCAACTTTGTAATCAATGTCATTAGTTACATGTAACATTGCTTAATTTGAAAGCCAAGTGCTAAATTTCTATTGCATAAATTTTGCAATATCTTACCAATTGTTTGTGTTAAAAGTAGGGATGACAATAAACAAACCACGGGACAAGATATAATGGCTCGTTCTGGCCGGTCCGAGATGTACCCTTAGTTAAAAGCAGTGTTTTAAAATTAGACTTATGATTAAACCGATAAAATAAAATGAATAAAGTTTAAAATTTTAGCTAATATTAAATTTTCATAAAATTGTTATGTAATAATGATTAAAAAATCAAAAAACTTGAAATAAGATTGAATTAATAGACAATTTTTATTTATCA
>JANIHY010000210.1:80618508-80628620 GCA_027479065.1 Erythroxylum brevipes
TTTATGTTAATAATTTTAATATAATACATTATTTTTTAAATTAATTAATTATCATTATAACTAAAATTAGAAAATATGTACATTAAATATAATTAAAAATTACACATTAATTGAAGTTATTCTAATCAATACAAAATATCCATTATATTATAATTGTTGAAAACATAATATTATTATCATTTACAAAAAGAAACATAAATCAATTAGAAATAAAAATTTTGATGTGCAATAACATAAAAACATAACTAAAACGACAAAATCCAATCCAACTTTTTTTTTTGTATCTTTCATCTTCATAAAATATCCCTATAAAGTGGATAATCATATTTATAGCTTTTTCATATTGCACATCATCAACATCTAATTCATACATTTTATCGTTATGTTAAGCTCTTGAGATCTATTTTCTGCAATGAATAAAGTTTCACTAAGTTTTTTCTCAAATAAATCATTATTTATTTTTATTGTTCACCAAGTATAAGGAAGACCTCTTCTACAATGTTACAATGTATATTCTTTGCCTTCTTATTCTTAGGATATTTATTTCTCTTAGATGTAGAACTTATATCTTGATCTTATTTTTCATTATAAGACCAATCTTCATTAATATAATTTCTATGTTTCTTTTTTGTACTATTAGATGGAGATTTACTTTATGGATATGCATGCACACCGGTTACAGTACTATTTAAAAAAATATGATACAAGTCTGAAAATTCCTTACATCATTTTTTCTTAAATTGACGAGTCATTTTATGTATCTATAATGATGAAAAATGAACATGAGAATAAATATTATATAATATGAAATATTAATAAAACAAAAACATATTTTATCTTAAATAGATTTTCCCAACATTCATTTGCGGTATTAACTTTATCAATAAAATTTTCAATCTAGCCCTTAATCCATTATATTTATTCTTCAATTGAATATCAATATATTCCTTATTGAATTTTGTTTGAAGTCCTACCTTAATATTCTTCCAATCATATTTGAAAAAAATAGTAATCATTCGATTTTCCTTTTTTACTTCTTCAACAATCAAGGAGATTAAATACATCTCTATGGTATCATTCCATATCACATCTTTTTCTTTTATTTCCACACAATTATTAAATTCGTTCATCTTGTTCAAACCTTAATTTCATCACTAAATGTAATCACATATATCAATCACAACAATTTTTACAAAATATTAAATGCCTATATAGTTCAAAATATACATGAGACAACCTTAACAATTTCTACAAAATTTTAAATACTAAACATGAGACTGCATACATATAATTTGGTTTGTGTAAGATGAGAAGGTGTCTAGTGATACAGACGACTAAAACTAACTCTCACTCTTTGTCCTGGACCTCAACTTGCAAGCATTGACTTTATCACTTGTTGAGAAGTTTTAGAATCTTGTTCTAAACAGAGACCATGTAAAGATACTATTTTTCTTTATGTAAAGAAAAAACACGTTACTGTGCCCTATTAAGGTGGTCCCTAATTGTAAAGTTTTGTAAGTGGCGACATAACACAAATTGAATGGTTGATAGAATATTTTGAAAACAGATAAAATGGGCAAAATCACGTAAAAACGTAATCTCAAAATCGAAGAAACAAAGACATGTTCGGCACACACAAACAGCTAGAGATAAGTTAAGTACTTTGTCTGTGTGAATGCATGCAACCAGGATGCATATCGTAGTGCCAGCAACTGGAAAATTTGCGCTGGACAAACTTCCTGTAATAATAAGATAAATTGAACAGAGAAAATTAGTGAACTTGAAGACAACCGTGTTGAGAATGGAAGACGCAATCAACAAATATCAGGCTCTCTCTTGAACTTGACTTGGTTAAGGTTCATATTCTTCTTGCCTTTGGCTTTGAGCCAGACAATGAAAAAGTCTTGGAAAGTCACTAGAGAAGAGAGGGTGGTAGAGCTCAAGTGGTCTTTTGGATGCAGAGGTCTTGCATTGAAAAGCTAGTGAAGGAATGTGATGGAGAAACGTGAGCTTCTTTGATGAAGTCATAAGAGATGGAAGTTTCAAAGAAGGAGAAACAACAGACATTGTTAGAGCAGCAGAGTAAAAGACCAAAGAGAGATGATATGGTGAAGAAGAGAAGAATACAGACAAGGACCTTGAGGAGATGCTTCTGCCACGGAAACTTGTGGGCCTTCTTTACTACTAGAATTCACTGCGTCGTCTACCTCGCACTTACGAACAAACATGTACATGGATTACCACAACTTCTATGCATAGTTCAGTTTTAGAATCTTGTTCTAGACGGTGATCATGAAGTATGTAAGACCAGAAAGAACCCACTTCAGAAAATAATTTCTTTGATAGGGAAACACTTCAAATAATCCACTCCTCTACTACCCACAACCATCTTCTTCTTTCCTAGTCCGCACTCTTTATTTGATAAACATGAATAATTAAGCAAGACTCATCACTCCCACCGTAAGCACTCTTAAATCTCCTTTTCAAATCTCTCTCAATACTAACTTTCTTTGTCTAAATTTTATCTGCTTACAATCAACACGGCGAGAAAGACAAGAAGAGACTCTTGTTGAAAGAAAACAGTGGTTGATGAATTAACGAATTAATTTGAATTATGCATGTTACTGTAGCATGACAGTTTTGCTTTCTTTCACTACTCTTGCGTGAAGACGACGATTGGAATAGAAGGCGATTGACGTGTAGGTTATGCAGCTTTCAATGCAAATGACACCAACAGCGAATCAAAAAACAGATTAGAAAAGACAATAAAAATTTTAGGTTGCTGGTAAATTGGTAAGTGCTTTCTTCAAATCGTTCTTATATATGTAACCGTTTAAAACTTAGAGTTAAAACTTTGCCTCTTAAAAAAACCTAATCAATTCGAGCAAAGATTAGTTTGAATGTAAATTATTTAAAGATATTTTTCTATAATTAAGACCCTCATAAAATATCTCCTTAGAAGAAAAAAAAAAGGTTATTGGTTGAGTTACTCGTTGAAATAAAAAGTAGATCGAAAAGAAAACCGGAAGCCTTTGAATAATTGAATTACGAAACATACAAGGAAGAACCCTAGCTGTCGGACAGGAGGAGCAAAATCGATTATTTTGCTTGTAGAAATGGTCACATCCATGCTTTTAAGCCCTTTACTGAGATGGAGTTGAGAGCTACCGCTGCACTTATGGACCCAGTCGTTCTACTTATGCCTAACTCCTACGCCTTTCAATTTGTCTTACTGACTCGTCGGTGTCAAACTTCTTTTTGAATTTAACATCTATAAAATAGAATCAACGGTCCGAAATGTTTAAATTAATCTTTAATATTTTTAAAACATTTAAAAAAGATAGAAATTTTGACGGGATTAATTTTCTGTAAATTAAATATCATGTATGTAGAATTATTTTTTATATTTTAAANNNGTTGATTATACCATTACATAATAAGTAGAGCCTAATTTTGATTAATTTTAAAATATTAATTATATATCAATAAAGTCTATTTTTATTTAAAAATCTAAAAATAATATCGTATTAACATTAACGTGACATTTAATTAAGAAAGTTAACTCTCTCAAAATTTTCGTTCATTTAAGTCTATTTTAATATTTTAAAAATATAAGAATTAAATTTAAATATTTAAAAATCTCATTTGTAAATGTTAGAGTTCAAAATGTACTTTTTGCAAACTTCAAGTCCTTTTCCTCTCTTAGATAAGTTTCATAGAAAGCACAACAGTATTCCAAGTTATTTAAACATTTTTTTAAAATTAATTGCAACATATTTATTCTGTTAAGTTAGTACCAAACTAAAGCACCCAAGGAAAGAGAGATATGAGACTCAAAAGAGATTTAGTATATTTGATCACTATCATCACACCCAATTCAAAACTCTGAAGCGGGATTTAGAGAGTTCATGTAATGCTAAAAACCAGAGATGAGGTGGAAAGGAAGAAAGCAAAAGCATCAGTAATGGGAAGAAAGGCAGTAGCAAGGTACACATGGTGGGGGGGAAAAGACAAGTGTGCAGGGCATTGCATTGCATGTGCCTTGCCTTTGTATCTATTCAATTTTATGCTCTAAACAACCATAGCTATGCTTTGAGCAGAAATGGCAATATGTCAACTCAATGTAAGGTCCACAAACCAATCTCCAATCGATCAATCAATCATCTCGCTCTTTTTATTCTTATATCCACAAGAAACTTCAAAGGAACCCTAAAACGTGTTTATGGTTGTTAGGAGAACTTATTGCTTAGTATAACTGACAAGCGGTACTGAAAATCTCTACTTGAGACTAGAATATAACCCAAGTTGTTGGAATAGCATCCTCCTGCATTAGCAGACACACAACTCTTGCCTATAATTAGAGCAGAAGATCTTGCAAATACCAGTAACTATAGTTGAAAAAAAAAACTCTTTTAAGGAGCTTCTGCAACCACAGCTCTTATCTTCCACTTCCACAGGCTTGTAATTATTCTTACAGTAATTAGGACATTTCATAACACAACCAACTTTGAGTAAGAAAAAGAAATACAGAATAAGAAGGAAAAAGAATTAAGAATAGCCTATAGGTGCTGATGGTTTGTGATTATGGAGTTGAATCAATATAAGGAAGGATGCAATGAAAAAGGAGAAACTGAGGTAAAATATCATATTAGTGCTACCATATGAAATTGTTTACTGCATTGGGACAAGATTTTTATATCCCTTGGAGCAGCTGGAAACATAGAAGGTCATGGTGGAACATTTTGTTGCTGTCCTATTCTGCATCTCTGAGGCTTTCGCTCGTCACCCACAACTTCTTTTGGACGATCAAAACCACCTCATCTCCGTCCTGATCTGATTCTGAGCTGGAATCAGTTGTTGCCAACGTTTCCCAGTGCAATGCCATCAAGTACTTCTTCACAAAATCTATCACTGATACTTTGTCATGAATGATAACAAAACCACGAGGTCTTAAAATGCGATCAATCTCTAATAGCAGATCTTCAGCACTGCAGCCCTTTTTCTCAATGTCAGAAAAGACATTCCAAGCATGAAGCAAGTCAAATGTTCGGGGATATGTCGAGAAAGACTCACACCTGTCAAAATAGATAAGTCACTCAATTTAAACTATGTATCTGGCTATTGGACATTATACGTATGTTGCAATCAGTGGGAAAAAAATTCTCTTTGACTTAACAAGAATCAGAACTAATCAAACATTCAGAATGCGTCAACCATAAGGCCAAGGGAACATGCTTGTAGCAGGGATATGTCTCAAAATTAAACTGTGCACAACCTAGATGTATAGATTTCAATCAAAGACATAATTCGTAAGTGCCAGAAAAATCCCACTCTAAAGCCAATAGTAAAATAACTTGCTTTAAGTAGATTGGCAAGAAGTGGGATGATTCGATATGTTGGGAAATTATACGGGCATAGCCAACTACAGTACAGCACCCTTAACAGAGTAGGAATATAAGGTTAATATTAAGTACTTAATCTGACAAAGTACCAATGCCATCATGGATTTCAATATGTTGATTAACATACCAGTTGTGAGTAGTGCCTATCAGTCCCCGGTCATAAATCACCTTCAATGTCTTTGGCCCATCCTCAGGGACAACATTCATCACCCAAACATCCTTGCCTTTGAGAGCAGCTGCAAATGAACCCAAATGTGCCTTCATGTCCATCACGTTCCTCAGAGTGTCTGACTGGATCTTTGAACTCAAGAGATTCCAGTAACTCTCCACTCTTCGCCTCCAGAGTTCCTGCACATAATAGTCAGTACCTAAGCTCCTGTTCTCGGCGACTATCTATATGACTAAACAAAGTGTGCATCCATGTTCTAACACAGTAACCAAACACTTGTAGAAAGGATGTAAGTCTTTTTATTTACCGTGTCCTTTTCAAACATTCCATTCGAATAGCCAAAATCAGCAAGTCGAGGAGGAGCTGTAGTCAATCTAGCTGGCCAAGGTGCCAATCCACTTCCCTTAAATCTGTGGTCATCTGAACAGAGTAATAAGATTTCCAGTTAGCTAATGGTTTTTATAAACTAGTAATAGGTGGATGTAGTTAACATACTAAGTATAACTTATGCACAATAGTTAACGGACCAATTAGAAGCAATGTATATACTTATTATAGCAGTGTGAAGGCATGCATCTCTTTAGGCAGAATATCGTGTTAATTTGAAATGTAATCAAGTATTAGAGACTTGTTATGGTTACAATTAGCTCTCAGTGTTGTCAAGTTTACAATCTTTCTATAGTTATAATGTCCCATTTGTACGACTAAACAGTACCAGTATAAATGCACTTGAACCATGAAGAACTTTATCATAAACTCAATGTCAAAAGGTCGGTCAGGAAAAGACAATAGTAATATGAAAAAATTTCAATTGGAAAGTGATCAAGTTTATTTACCTCAAAAGTAGCAACAAGGGAAAAGTTAGCAGTAGAAACTAGGATATTATGAGAAAGACTAGAGAAAAGAAACTCACGGTCAGAATAAAGTGTGATGCAAGGCTCCATTGACACGCCCCAAACTGCATCTGGATCATCATCAGATCGACAGAGAGGGGGTCGTGTACCAGGTTGTCTCTGCAGATAACAGTCATTTGATAAAGGTTTTTGCCAAATAACAGTCTGGTTCCTCTTTGCAGCTACTGTCCAACACATCCGTCCAACAAGATCACTCATTTCTCTCCATATTCTGAGATCTTCATCATCCTGTGCATAAGCTTCAGGTGATGAGTAGGCAAAATAGCCTCCTGGCCTGAGTAACCGATCTAGCTCAAGAAGAAGAATACCGTCCCTCTGCAGCCAATCTATCCTACAGCGAGAACAGTGGGCAAGCTCAAAAGACCTACTAGGGTAAGGGAGTCTCTTGGTTCCTAGAACACCCAGATATGCAGGTATTCCTCTTTCCAGAGCAAACTGAATTTGGTTTTGATGCACATCATTTGGTGCTAGAGACATAGCAATTATATCTGATGACAAAAGATAAGCTCCAAAACTGGCAACACCACAGCCAACATCAAGGACTGTTCTTAATCTTCCTTCATTGTTTAGATTGTTGCCTGAAAAGTTCAGCATCTGCGAATAGAACCAGAAATAAAACTATTAATCCAACCAGCAAAAGCCTTTTTTTTGTTTGTTTCCTTCTGAAAAGAACACAGTAAACAATGGATCATAAAGACAAAAATGCTCAGAATAAAATAAGCAGACAAAAATACTCGAGGCGCAAATGAAGAAGCTGGTAATAAAGTAATCATAAAGTGAAAGACAAGTAGGGTTCTTTTCTTGTCATCTTCCTAATGCATTTTGGCAGAGATCAGCAGCCTTACATTTGCAATGGAGGCAATATACTTGTCAGCTCCATTATGAAAATGGGTGCCACCCCCAGGAAATTCAATCTTTTCACCTTTAACAACCATCCAGTTCTGATCAGATTTCTCATGTGCAAGATGAGTATGAGGTATATTTGCTTTCCACACCTCATCTCTACTTTTTGGCCACTTAATTGGGATCTGCAAGAACACAGATATTATAAGTTTGAATACACCAATCTGGCAAGACATAAATGTCACATGATAAACATTTTGGAATTGTTCTAGTCAGTAAGTTTAAGCAATCTAACCTTGTATCCAGACGGAGGTGGAATCAAGCAGTTATAACGCCTTTCAGGAGGAGGGCAATGTCGTTCATAATGCTCCATCAGAGAAAGATCCAGTTTCAACCTCAATTGGTATATTAGATTCCTGTCCAGGCAGGGAATGATTTCTGAATGGCGATCATCACAAACCTTCAAGATCAGGACAAAAATATTAATGAAATCAGCAAAACAGACTGGGCAGAATATAAAGAAGCATAAGCATTCAAAGTATCAAGTCAAATAGAAATGAGAGATGGTGATGAAGACATGGTTAGCAGGGAAAGTCGTACAGGGAAGCTTTTTGGTATAGCAACATCATCTCCATCTTCATGTCCAAAGTTTGACCCATCTTGTTTAGCATCTGACTCGTCATCCCCACCCAAATAAGATGTTCCAAGTTTTCTCAAGGATCTAGTACCGTACTCAAGGGCTGATGCACCACGGCCATGCGAGCCAAAAATGGATCCATAATAAAAGTATACAAATCCAATAAAGACTCCAAGAACACAAACCGAAGTGATCAAACGCTTCTTTTCACCCCCATCAGATCTTCCTCTCATCTTTTACCAATTTGCAGAACTTTCAAGCAGATTTTTCCAGTCCTTGCTTAAAGGCTAGAAGATCATACCTGGCAACTACTATGCTCCTCTGTCAATCACACTACCCAAAAGAAGAACCTATTTTTTGTATTCTACAACACAGGAAAGAATGCACTACTTTGATACCAGTGAAGACCAGTCAACCTGCAACATGGCAAAAATGAACCATCAACAAAATAAAACATCCAAAAAATATTTTAGTTACAATGCATCAACTAGCTAGTTTTCTTTTTTTTTTTAAATTTAACTAGCTAGTTTTCTTATTATTTCAAAGTTTAGTGATTGTTTTAGATGTTTTATATTATAAATATATTTCTATATAATTAAATTACTTTTCAATATAAACCAGTTAGAATAAAATGATATTTAATATAATTAAAAAAAGTGATTCGATTTCATGATGAAAAGTCTAAATCTTGAGAGGTAACCATAAGCAAATAGTAGTCTTAAGATGTGCCCGTAATTTGACCATGCCAATCTTTGATAACAATAGTTGTCAGCCGATAAACAACACAAAAGTAATCTTCAAGGCTATAGACAGGTGAAGAATGCATGGATTGAATCAGTAATACAGACACTTAACAATCTCGTGCAACTAATCTCAACTTTTAATAACTCGAGAAGGAGAAAGAAAAAAATAATTTCAGAACGGAATTGAGAAGATTATCAGCCCAACAGTGGGTAAAGTAGCAGCTATCATAAACACCTAAGGAAAAGGTGACGTTTAGCTGCAGAGCATATTTTGAAACTACTTATAGTCAACAGAAAGATGCAAGTTTTTAATTCAAGATTTGGATCTTGCTTTCCTGCCAAACTATTCACCGACAAAGCAAGAATAAAGCTGAAATCCCAGAGTTGCATCCAGAAAGATTAATCCAGTTAATGGATACATCAATTAGAAGAACAAAATTAAATAATGCAATTGCTAGCAGCCTTCGTAAACTATTTATCTATGTAACAGGGAATAAAAATAATAACAATTAAGATAATGAAAGCTTTTTTTAGCTTATAAAACGTACTAAAGCTAACAGATCTGAAATAAAAACTATTACTTGCATTGAACGTCCATCAGAAGCCAGTGTCATTAACGTAAAGCATCATCGACTAATCAAAAAAACAGAGAAAAACGATCATTTCAAGAAAAACCCAGATAGGCTTCCACGAGATCCAACCATAAAACCAGCGCTTTGCGCAAAGACAACCAGAAGAGATAAGGGCAAAAAGAGCAACAACAACAAAAAAAGAAGCTTACTTGATCAGATTGAAAACGGAAATTGGTAAAAGGTCAGATGTGTAAGAGGAGAGATCTAACTCAGATGCTCAGTTCTATAAGTGGAAGCATACACGGGAAAGCGAACGGATCTCAAGTGTTAGATTTGGCTTTCCTATTTAGACGCACACGCAGAAACAGAGCAAGAGAGAGAGAGAGAGAGAGAGCACAACAGGAGCGGACACTGGAGAGAGGCAGCGTTTGTGTAAATGTGGGAGTGTGTGCTTGTGCTTATGTGCGTGTCCATACCGTGTTGATGTTTTTTAAGGTATATGTTTTTAGTAAAATAATTATAATAGTTTAAAGCATTAACAAGATCTAGTTATTAGATAGATAATTTATAGTTTGTATTTGAGAATGTTTCGTTAAAACTGTTAATAAGGTTTGTTTTATTCTAACACGGCTTGTTAATTGGGTTATAATTATATAGTTAAAGGTTTAGTTGTCTTAAATCCAACCGAAGAGGATCCATAATCTTTTGAACAAGTTCGATTCAGAAAAATCTCCATCAAGCCTAATAATGTCAGATGATATTAATGACTATTTTATTTAGTTTGATGTCAATTTTAATTAATAATTATGCAAGTATTAATTGAAGAAGTCAT
>JANIHY010000210.1:80841850-80854110 GCA_027479065.1 Erythroxylum brevipes
TGTGATGTTAGTTTGTATTCTAGTAGAGAACATGTTTATCATAATTTTGCATGACAAATTCTTCAATAAAAAATATGATATCAAATTTTTAGAATAATTATATCTTACGAGTTTAGATATGATGAGATTTATATTTTATTAATGATTTATATTTAAAATAGAGTATAGATAAAACTATAAAGTTTATACACACTATGACTTTTTTTCACAAAATAAAACTTGTACAATGGTTATTAATAATAATTTTATATATCCATTATTAAAGTTTAATATAAAATATTATGCGCATTTATAAACTTTTTATTAATTGTCAAATTGAATAGTATTAAAAAACACAAAAGGTAACTAAAATACGTTAAAATGTGAATTTCACATCATTTATTCTAAGCAAATAGCTAGAAAAAAATGGATTTATTAAAATCTTTGGATTCCACATCTCCATACCCTTGCAAATTACATCACTACGTACTGTTTTTGAACCTTTATTTTTTAAAGTGTTGTTAAACCTTAAGGGACATGAGGCTTATAGTTTTAATTCTTAAAAGTTGTTAACTTGTGCTATGAATCGAAGTATTTTAAAATGTATGCCTTGTACGAGTCTTTCTAGTTAAGGTAAAGTTGAATAGTGAAAGAATACTCGAACTTAGTCATTTTAAATGAAAGCTTAAGAAATAAAGAGAACCACCGTTGAAATCTGGTTGGGTCGATTGTGTTAGGCTCAAGTCCAGACTCAGAACGGCGCATGGATCGGTCTGCCCATCCCTTAAGGCTTAACCTAATTTTCAAAAGTATTAGTCATATAAATTCATTACATCATCATGAATGAGGTACGATTCCTATAATCCTATTTTTCATTATTTACCAGCCACTAAAAAGTTTTCACAAACATCTGACTTGAACGTCGGAGGAGCCTACCGGAAGTCAACCTCGGCGTGCTTTCAATGTTTTACAGATATCTTTGACCTAGAATCAGTCAATCTCATGAATCCAAACAGCTAACGCTCGATACCACCAAAATCCATAATCACCTTCCTTGTCACTGTTGTTGCAGCGATGTACACAAACAATCGAAGAAGAAATTTTTAGCCACATATGGAGTCTTATTCGGTAACATACACCAAACCACGTAACATTATATAGCTCGTATCATTCGGCAATATTGCACCAATAAAAAAAAAAACGGCAGATACGTCTTTCGGCACGCAACGACATGATAACCCTAACAATATTTCCTGGAGCAAACGTCAAATGATACTGAAAAATTAAAGAAGTGAACATGCATTTGTCGTATACATTGTCCAAATCCTGTCAGGTTTTTGCATTCTAATGTTGTTGATACCTAGACAATTTAGAAATGGAGGGACACAAAAGTTTGTTAATTGCAAGAATCATTTTTGGCGATTCTCTCTTGGAGTTGGCATAAGCCGGACCTGGTTACGTAACTGTTACTCTTAAAAATCAAAAAAGGAAATGAAGACTGGCCGGTCTTCATTTTGTTTGTGCATGTTGATTGATTCCTGGTGGACAGAAGGTTACCAACGGCAACAGCCTTTTCGGATAAAGAGAAGAGAGAGGCGCCGGTTGACTTTGAAAAATTAAAGATGGTAAATCATCTGGTGACAGGGATCAAAACAACCGGCGTCAATAACTGTGGGCTTGGTTTAAAACTCAATTGAATATTTTTAAGTTTGGAAAATCTAAAATTTAATTTTTTAATAATATTATTATTTTAAGAATATGCTTTTATTGAGTTTTAAAATTTAGGTTAATATCTGATGTACCAAGTCGTTCTCATAAATAAATAATGAACAACGTTTTAAATTAAACATAAATTAAGTTTTAATTTGGGCGTTGATAATATTATCAGGAATTTTACATCAGACAATTATGAGAGTGTTGAATAATTTATAATAATATTCAATCTTCCCCTCTTGAGTTAACATCTAGAGGTAAATTAGGCATTTCTAATAAATACAAAAGCTGCTCAAATAATGAAAAAAATAGAATTTAAAAAACATACAATATACTATCCTTTCAAATTTAAGAATATGCTTGTGATAGTGTAAAATAAATCCAAAAGACTCCTTACAAGTTTACGAGTACGCTCCTGTTATGGAAAGTTCCCCTGCCTAATACCAACTGCTTCTATTGATTTATCGAGCACCTTTCTTGACGGGTTCTAAAACTCGTGCTTATCAAACTTTCTTCTTAATACACTCATCCCTCTGCGTTGAATCGTTCTTTCTACATCCTAGTAAGTAACTTCTATCCTAAAAACTCTTGAAAAGATTCATAAGCTTTTCAAAACAAGTTTAGGTATATTAGATTTTCGTTCTAGAAAGCCTTTTGGCTTTGCAAAATTTTTTTGTTGGTTACGAAGAAAAAACAACACCTAAATCAATTGACAGCTCTAGAGCAAGTGGCCAGTCGTATCGCTGCCAATTAGCTCTTGTACACCGTAAGGAGGCGCCTGGAGGACACGGAAGCCCGGGGGCAAATTTTTTAATATGTAGTGAAGCAAACTTTTAGTATTGAGTCAATCAAGTTATTTTTTTGTATTCTTACTGTTAATTTGTATATGTAGTCAGCAATACTCGAATAATGCTTATACTCTGACATGTAATAAGAATTGTGTTAATGTAGAATGCCTTGTGGAGAGCTTATTAAAAATTGGTTACGTACCAACTTACGTCAAATGTTGATTATGAAAGATTGCATGTGCAGATTCAAACAAACGTAGCTAGATAGAAGAGGCCTGGTGTTGACATGCCAAAGTCAAGATTTAAGTTACGCAGTTTTTCCTTGATTGACTTCGTTACATAAATAACCATTTCCTAGAAGTTGAAAGCTTCTAATCTGCTCTTATAGTTGATTAATTATAACCAGGTCTCTTTCTTTTCTATCCACCATTCTGCTTTTTATGTAGCAACTTTTTGTTTTTTCGTACAATATTTATGGTTTTACATAGTTTCTGACTAGGTATAGCCATTTGACTAAACCAAGTCTTCATTATCTTCAAATTGTAAGTTACACCAATCATTATTATTTTTCTTTCTTTAACCAAGTTTAGTTTAGTTACTCTCCCTTTCATTGCTAGATCTAACACGACCAGAATTGGTAAAAGCATGATGCCCTGGATGAAAATTTTCAACTCAGATTATTTCAAGCTGTTTTAAGCTAATTTTAGTAGAGTATCAATTTTCAAGAATTAGAGAACAAATGTTAAGAGTTCATATCTACTAACTGATTAGGTCACTTGATTTCAGACTTTTCCAAGATATAGAGTTCTCTGGAACAACAAATATAGACAATAACTAGAGTTCTCAAAGGCATGCTCTAAGGTCTAAAGAAAGGAACAACTATATTTAGAAGTATGCAAATTGAGATGTAGCTCTAAGTATCATATGGAGAACAATTTATACAGATTGAAAAGAGTAGAAGATATGATAGACAACTAACTGAGTCGTAAAACCTATAAACCCATTTTTCTTCCTTCCCCGTATTAAATGAATTTAAGAAAAAATAATAGAGGTAGATGAACAATAAAATCATACTTGATATTCTAATTACCCGATAATAAAGCCAAAGCAAGACTCATTTATAGATGAAACATAAAAAAATGGTATAAATTGTTTGAGAATATACTAGCGGAAGCAATCAAGATCAAATTAATAGGAGAATATAAAGAAGCAAAGTTAACAGATGACACAAGATTTTACGTGCAAAACCTAAATGTTGGGAGAAACACCCACAAGATGACAAGCAACAAATTTCACCATCAAATAATAAAGAGAGTGCAAATCCCTTAATTAGTTGATAGGAAGGAAAAGCAAAATAATTTCACTCACAAATCCTCTCTTTGATATAGTGGAAGTTTGATGAGCCTAAAAACTCTCTTGGAGTTGTTGTAGAGAAAAAAATGTTGATTTATATCAATTGTATCTCAAAAATAACCTAAACTAAAATAACTAACTTTAATGCCACGTAACTGACAGGGGCTTGTAAAATAACAGGGCTAGGTCATGTAGCAAATCGTTCTTTGGCCTAAAAAATTTGAGGCACTAACCTAACAATATCCACCTTGACTTAAATTTGATAATATTCCCTACTGTCATATAAGCCCCGAAGAGCAATCAATTGTTGTAGACCCCACTAAGTCCAAACAATGTTTGAACTTAGCAATAAGAAGTGGCCTGGTAAGCATATCTATAGGATTCTTTGATGTGTGAACTTTATTCACAACAATTTCACCTGCCTCGATCGTATCTTTGACATAGTGATACTTGACACTAATGTGTTTGGACTTTGAATGATAAACATCATTTTTTGTAAGATGAATAACACTCTAGCTATCTGAATACACAATAGTAGTACCTTGTGCAACACCAAGCTGAAAAACAAGACCACGCAACTATGTGGCCTCCTTCACACCTTCTGTAGCTATAACATTTTCTACCTCTGTTGTTGACAAGGCAATAATGGGTTACAACGATGCCTTCCAACTAATAAAATCAGAACACAAAGTGAAGATGTAGCTGGAGAGAGGCCTTCGTCAATCGAGGTAACCACCATAGTCAGAATCAACAAACCCAACAACATCATTAGATGTAACTTTGTTTATGTCAAATATCGAGCCCAAATTAGAAGTTCCCTTCAAATAACGAAGGATCGACTTGATAGCACTCCAATGATCCTTAATAGGATTGTGCATATACCTACTCGCCATGGTAATTACATATGTTAGATTAGGCCTAGTACAAACCATGACATACATAAGACTGCCAACTGTACTAGAATAGCGAACGCGTGACATGTATTCAATCTCTTCCTTTATTTTTATGCAAAGTTTAAAAGACAATTTAAAATGAGTAACTAAAGGAGTAGAAATTGTTTCACAAGTACCCTTGTTAAACCTATCGAGAACTTTTTCAATGTACAACTTACCAACCTGTCGATCCCTATAAATCTCCATGCCCAAAATCTTCTTTGTTGCACCTAGATCTTTTATCTCAAACTCGCTACTAAGTTGAGATTACAACTTGTTGGTCAACAACTTATTCTTGGAAGCTACCAACATGTCATCAACATATAACAATAAGTAAACAAGGCTCCTTGCCCGATTATGAAGGAGTCAAACCTTTTGGAGTAGTGATCTTTTCAAATGACAAACACAACACTCCTTACCCAGAACAACAAAACCCTTGGGTTACTTCATATAGATCTCTTCTTTTAGCTCGCCATGAAGAAAAATTATTTTAACATCAAGTTGCTCCAACTCCAAATTGAATATAGTAATGAAGGCAAGAAGAACTCGAATAAAGGTATGACAAACGAAAGGAGAGAATACTTTATTAAAGTCAATACCTTTCTTTTGATCATAACCTCAAACAATGAGTCGTGCTTTCCATCTTGCACCTTAAACCCTAGGTATACCATATTTCCGTTTATAGATCCACTTACAAGTCAATGAATGACGACTTTTGGGAAGTCTAACCAAGTCCCAAGTTTTATTCTTAATGAGACTCTAGATCTCTTTGTTCATTGCCACAAGCCATTGTGAAGAATTAGGACAAGAAATAGCCTTAGACTAAGATCAAGGTTAAACACCGTCAAGAATTTCTTCTGCAATCCCTAGAGCATAAGCGAACATATTGTCATCTTCTTCAATGAGTCTAGTGGGTTTTCAAATTTCCCTCCTTGGTCTATCGCGAGTAATAGAATAATTATCATACTGTGGCTGGACGAGACTAATGGTACCATGATCATGGTCATCAACATGACTATCACTGCCAGACTACGAGACTAAGGAAGAAGAAGGAGCCACATCATGAGTTTCGGTTCCGACTTCTAACTCCACCTTCTTATTGGCACTCTATTGATCACCTATACCAGAAGAAGATACATAAGAATCTTTCCCAGAAGATAACATTGCATTTTCATTAAAAGTAACATCTTTACTCAAAATAATCTTCTTAGAATTAGGACACCACATATGATATCCATTAGACTCAGAATCATAACTAAGGAAAATGAATTTAATAGCTCTAGGAGCTAACTTCCCATCATTAACATGGACATAAATAGGACATCTGCATACTCTAAAAATGGAGTAGAAATGATTACTTGAGCATTCTTCTTCTAGGATCTTGAAATCAATGAAGGAGTGGGGAGATCGATTGACAAGATAACAAGCTGTAGAAGCAGTTTCATACTAAAGATCACGACAATGTCATAATCCAACATTAGAAAGTATACAACGAGCCCTCTCAATAATATTTTTGTTTATACGTTTTGCAACTCCATCCCCCATCCTGATGGGGCTTTCTAACTAATGTCTTATGTCTACTCATGTTGTATTGTTTGCAAAACTTGGTGAAATCTGACTCACAAAACTCTAAGCCTTTATTAATTTTGAGCTTTTTGATTTTTCTACTTGTCTGGTTCTCAATAAGTACTTTCCACTTCTTGAAGGTGCAAATGCTTCATTCTTGTGACGAAAAAAATAAACCTAAATCTCGCGTGAGAAGTCATCAATAAGGGTTATCATATATCAACGTCCACTATAAGATTGAACCTTAGAAGGACCCTAAAGATCAGAATAAATGTAGTTAAGGATGCCCTTACTATGGTGTGTCACAGTGGAGAAACTAACTTGCTTATGTTTCTTAAAAACACAATGTTCATAGAATTCCATTTTACCTATACCTTTGTCACCAAAGAGACCTCTCTTGCTCATAAGCTTCGTACTTTCCTCACTTATGTGAGCCAAGTGCATATGCCACAAATTAGTGTTATCATCATCAGATAAGGTTATAGAAATAACTGCTGAACTTGACTTATCAATATCCTGAAAGAAATATAGACTGTCATGTTTGGTACCTTTCAATAAAATACAAACACCTTTAGACACTTTTGAAACTCCACTTTCGACTGAAAACTCACACCCAAGAGACTTAAGTGTACCATTCCGTACTCATAATAAGGGTTAGGATTCGAAATTTTAGTATATGTGAGCTCAAAGAGAGATTAAGGAAATGCATTTTTCTTGCTCATGCATAATGTTAGCATACATGCACATAAATATTGAATCTTTGCACATACAAAACTAAGTGTACATGTATTCATTGACAACTTCCAGGTATGATTGTTTTAAATGTGATTTTATTGAAAATAATAAGTAGAGGGGGTTAAAAGAGTGATCTTGGTATAAGTTGTGATAAGGAAAGATTTGAAAACAAAAGTGGTCGTTGATCTAGAAAATGTTCACTGAGTGTGCTTCGATCTATTAGCCATAACTTTTTCTCTAGTTATCCAAATGGGAAGATTCTTTGTTTGGATTAAACTAGAAACATATAGATACATTTCTTATGAAGATATTGAATTTAAATTTTGTCTTTAAGAATCTCAAAGGTTGCTATAAAGTTGAGAACTGGGTGCAGCACATTGGATGAATGTAAAAATTTATGTTCTGTATTCGGGGGCAATTCTAGATTAATCTAGGTTGATTTAGGCAAATGTATCTTCTAAAAAGTTGTAGGCTTTCTTTTAGCTTTCCAATGATATATAGGATGAAAATTTTAGACATCCGAGCTGAAAGTTATGGTCCTTATAAAGGGAGATGTTCAAAAATAAAGATGCTTCTTCTGTTTTTTTGCTTCTTCTGTGATGACGTCATTTTCTTTTGTGTTTCTTCTATGATAACATCATCATCTTCTATGTTTTGTTTCTTTTGTGATGACGTCATCTTCTTCTCTATTTTGTTTCTTCTACTTTTTCACTTGGCCTATCTTCTGTTCTATTTTTGATTCATCAGAAAATAGAATTTGTCTTTGAGGTCTTCATGAAAGTTGTAGATCTTGAAGTATTCTTTTGAACCATATAAAGAACTTTCTAATCCAATATCTATAGGAAAGTTATAGCAATTTTCTCGATTCTTCTGTCTTTTTCTATTAGTATGTTTTTCCATTGGTTTCGTTTATACCTATCTTTTGTTCCACTTTTAGCCATTCAGAAGATAGAATTTGTCTTTTAGATCTTCATAAAAGTTGTAGATCTTGAATCTCTATTTCGAACCATATAAAGAAAACTATAATCCGATATCTGTGGGGAAAGTTATAGCAATTTTTCCGATTCTTCTGTCTTTTTCCATTTTTTTTCCATTGGCTTCATCTATACCTATCTTTTGTTCTACTTTTGGCCATTCAAAAGATAGAATTTGTCTTTAAGATCTCATAAAAGTTGTATATCTTGAAGTCTTCTTTCTAACCATCTAAAGAACACCTAAATCTGATATCTTTAGAGAAAGTTTAGCAATTGTCCTATGATAGGTTCAATATGATTGAGGATAAAACCAGATTGGATTCTTTTGACCATAACTTCTTCTCTAGACACTCAAATGACTTGATTCTTAAACCATTGGGCTCTTAAGACATTGTTCTACATCTCCACCAAAAATTGTAGCCATATAAAATGAAGTGAGAGAGATTGAGTGAAAAACGTGGGACGGTATAGTGTGTGTGTTTTTAAATACTATAGACTGGTGTTATTCCACTGGACATACTTCATTATTTTGATGAGTTTTGGATCGGTAGAGCTCAAAATGAGATGATTCCTAATTTCTAGTGAACTAATTAAAGACATGGAGATACAAATGGTATGAAGAAATTGGAATCTAATTCAGTTTCTAAAATGTTTAAATTTCGGATAGAAGTTGTGCATAGTATACTGATTTGGACAAGAGCAGTCCAAAAATGTTTGAAATGTATCTTTCGAATTACTGACCCAAATTGAATGATTTTGGTGTCATTTGAAATATAAGATAATAGAGAATATTCTTCTAGAATAAATTGTTATGTCAAAATATTCAAGGGTGCTTTTGGCAAGACACTTAAATGTTAAAGACATAAGGCATAAATGGAAGAGCAAATGGGACAATTCTCAATCATTAAGGGCATAATTGGAAGAAGAAGTGTTGTCCTGCTTATAAATTAAGAAGAAAAACGTGAATGGAAGGAAGTAGAAGAGAATAACTAAAATGAGTAAGAAAGACAAAAAGAGTTGGGTGGTTTGAGAGAAAAGAAGATAGTTGAGCTAGGGTTTAATTCCTCTCAGTCTTCAAGAAAGATTTTGAAGTTATTTAAGAACAGAAAAAGGAAGAGGAAAAAAGGAGCTTCCATTTGAGCTAAAAATCTCTTTATTTGGTGAAGAATGAAGGTTAAACATCTGCATATAGGCGTATTCAGAATTTGGAAGAAAATGTTATTTTTTGGAGCGTACTGTGAGTAGATCGAGACGATCTCACTTTATTGTTTGTTATTTGAAATTTTGTGTTATATGACTATTGAACGATTATGTAGATGTGATTGTTTATGTTGGTTTCCGGACAAAAGATTCGATGGTTGTGATGTTTGATTTGGATATTGAAGTGCTAGTTGAATATGAATTGGATGAACTATGTGTACTTAAGGTGACTGTTAAATGTGTTTTAAATGTGCATTTACATAGGAATGAAAGTCTGAATTCTCAACTAAATGTTGAATGTCGGACTACGGTATGATGATATGTGAATATGATTGAATGGGATCATGAAAATGTGATTGATGCATTTCATTTCATGAATGCATGAAACATAATGGAGTTGTGACTAGAGTAGCCACCGATCAGAACTTAAAACTCAACGAGTGAAAATGAGCTTCGAACTCAAAAGTGAATCAGAGCCTCAGGCTTAACGTTTAATGAGCTCTGTATCCCCCAAACGGATAAGGGACAGTTATCAATGAGCCCTATATGGGACAATTTGGGCACTCGGTCACAACAAAATAACAAATAAAAAATTGGTCTCATATGCACTACTTATGCATAATATGAATGATTAAATTGCATTGGATATGAAATATTGTGAATTATATGTTATGTGACTTGGTGAGTTATCAATGATGATCAATGATGATCAATCATTGAGTTCGCAAAACTCACCCAAAATTTGCCATTATTTTTCAGGATCAGAAGAATACTCTGTTAGGCCAACGAGAATATACCTATAGCATTCAAGTGAAGGATAGAGGTCGGGATCAATTCACGTCTGCATTGCGTTTCTCTATTTTGTATTGAATTGTATATTCTGCAACTTTTTATATAAATTGGTATTCAGAAATAACTCAAGTGTATTGTATTTGTAAATGGGCCTAAATTGGTTATAGATTTCCGTATAATGTGTTTGTGATTAAAAAAAAACTTATACCGATTTCTAAACAATTTAATGCTTTAGCACGCCACTCTCGCAAGACACGGACTCGGATATCACCCACGATATCGGGTTCGGGTCTTTATGAGAGTGGGGTGCTACATTAAGAGTGCCCAAAGAAATCAAGTTATGTTTCAAGTCATGAATATGACGGACCTTTATGAACTTCCAGACAATATCATCATCAATCTTAATATGAACTATACTGATTCTCGCAACATTGTATTGGGTGTTATTACCCATGAAAACAACACCAAAATCAAAAAGCTCATAAGTCTAAACCAATACTTATGATGACATATATGATAGGTACATCCAGAATCTAAAACCCACTTAGTCTTATCCCTCTTTTCAATAGAGGTAGCAAGTAGAATGTTACCATCAGAATCTGAGTCAGCAATACTAGCCTCGGTGGGTTGTTGTGGTTGTTTCTTCTTTTCTTCTCTCTCCTTTTTATTTTTCAATTTATAGCAATCATCAATTACATGCCCAGATATCTTGCAATAAAGATAGAAATTGTTGGATTTATGTCCCTTAAACTTTGATCTGGATTTGTTTCTACTAGTACTCCCCTTTTTAAATGTCCTACCTCTAATAGACAAACCTTGAGCTTTATCACTAACATACACTTAAAGATCCAATATTTCTTTGGAAAACAAATTCGATTTGACATCCTCAAATGACAATGCATCTTTATTTCCATATAATATAATTTCTTTGAAGTGTTTATAGGTAGGCAGTAATGAGACAACCAACAACACAACCTTTCCTCATCATCAATACGAACTTGTAAATTCTCTAGGTCAATAATAATAGAATTAAACTTATTAAGATGAGTTTGGATAGGAGTACCTTCAGCCATATGGATCATGCACAAACGCTCTTTTTGGCAAATTTTATTGGCAAGGCTTTTGATCATGTAGAGAGACTCGAGTTTCAACCATAAACTCGCAACGGTAGTCTTATGAATGACCTCGCAAAGAACCTCTTTTGAAAGACAAAGTTGAATAACCGAAAATTCCTTTTCATCCAAGTCCTCCAGTTGCTCATCAATCATGGACTCAACCTTTTTCGCCTTTTCGTCTAAAACCTTTTTTTACATATATTTTGAACAAGAACGAATTTCATTTGAACTCACCATATAGAAAAATTAATATTTCCAGCAAATTTCTTGATGTCGAATTTGGTAACGATAGACATCTTTAAAAAAATTCCCAAATGAGTAGAAGCTCTGATACCACCTGTTAGAGATTATACTAGTGGAAGCAATCAAGCTCAAATAAATCGAAGAATATAGAGAAGCAAAACAAACAAATGACAAAAGATTTTACATGAAAAACCTAAGTATAAGGAGAAAAGCCCATAATATGACAAATAGCAAATTCCACTATCAAATAATGAAGAGAGTACAAATCCCCTAATTAGTTGATGGGAAAGAAAAGCAAATTAATTTCACTCGCAAATCCTCTCTCAGATATTGTGGAAGGAAATTTGATGAGCTTAAAGACTCTTTTTGAGCTGCTGTAGAGAAAAAAAAAGAAAAGGTTGATTTTTATCAATTGTATCTAAAAAATAACCTAGCCTAAAATAACCGACTTTAGTGCCACGTAACTGAAAAGGGCTCGTCAAATAACAGGCCCAGGTCATGTAGCAACTGTTTTTTATTCCAAAGAATTTGAGGCACTAACCCAACAATTATGTATAGAAATTAACCTAAGTTCAACTATGGTGATAGAGACCAAACCCCATGAGATTCTCACTGAACGAGAGAGTCATCAAAAGATGGATATAGATGAACCTGAAACAAAAAATAATTAAAAGGAGTATAATATAAAATACAACCACGAATATATAATAGCGAAAAGCAAGCCTCTATTTTCTCGATCAATTAAATAAGTTATTATTATGGAAAGGAATTCTACGATAAAAGGTTAAAACGAAAATTCAAGATTTTTGATTTCTTGATTAAAATGCACGATTAATTTTTTTAATAAAACTTCATAGTTATAATTTGATT
>JANIHY010000210.1:80929142-80944301 GCA_027479065.1 Erythroxylum brevipes
CATTGGTTGTCGATCGCCTACTAGATGTTGCTTGACATGTTGAAAGAGGAAGGTATAACTTAAACCAACAAAGGATGTTTTAATGAGTTTTGAGTTAAATTAGAACTAAATTTGATAAGTTCAGTGTTTTGTAGACAAAACTCAATTTAAGTATAATTGAATTTTTATTAATTTTATAGTTAGTTATTTATAATTAAATTTATGTAAGCATTAATAAACATGAGTCAATATTTATTTCAATAGTAAATTTCAATAACCTAATTAGACATTAATGATAAAGTTTGGCATTTAAGACAATGAAATATAAGTAATTAATATGTGATATACGGCTTAGTTGTTAATTTAAGAAGCTAATAACTATTGATAATCATGCTTAGCATATAGTCATGCTTAGCATATAGTTGTATAGGCTTTAACCATAATACTCTTATAAAGCTAATTAGTCAATGTTGTCGCTTGTAACTAAATACAAAAAAAATGAACTTCCTGCAACACAATTTAATGTAGTAGTGGAAAGTAGAGACCGTTCTCACGAGGAATTCAAATGTTAGTAGTTACGCAATAAAATGGAGGTTTTAAATTGTGAATTAAATAGAATTTAATTGGAATGTGAAATTGAAAAATAACTAATAGCAAAATAATGAGAATTTAACAATCAATAGGAATAAATCTTGGTTTTCAATCTCCTTCATTATTGAATTTGCGTTGATCATCGACACTAAAAATAATCAATTTATTAGTTAAGCACTCGTATGGTAAATTTCTTTTCCTATTTTCTCTTATGATTAGTTAACTTAAACATGTATTTGAATTAACCTTTATTAATCAATAACTTTGATACAATTTCAAATTTAATTAATTAATGACTGTACGAATCAAGAAAATTGACAAATTAGACAATATACATACGATGCATATTTAGCATAGACAACTATTTTTCCTAGAATCATGTCCCTAATGTAGTAGACAAAAATCCTAATAACTACTTTTGATTAAAAGAATTGAATATCAACCTGTTTAATTTAGTAATTGATTGAATAAAATTACAAACTAGTTGTACACCTAATTGTAAAATCAAACAATCAAATAATAACTCAAAAAAACAATTCATACTTGACTAATAAATCGATTCAAATAAAGAACGAAAGTCTCACAACATTCAAAGTTCAATAATTAGGATTTCATGAACAAAAAAAATAAGAATTTAGTTACATTTCACAAATTTTCCAATCTATTTTGGGATTATTCATGTTTAAGGCGTTCTTGATTTTCTTCTTTGTTTCCTGTCCAACCGCCGTCCTTCTTGCTTAAATTTTTTTTATACTGGGCATTATTCTACTCTATGGATGTATTCCGTTCTCCTCTTTTCGTTGCTTCAGCCGCCACCTTTTTTTCCTATACAACCCAAACATTATTTGTTTTTCACGGATCTTTTTCCTTTGTTTTGGCCAGCCTCTTCTTGCTTAATGTTTGTAGCCCACATTTTTTTTCTTATCCAACTCACAGCCCCCACATTGTTTGATTCAACTAGGTCACGTTTCTTTGTTTTCAAATAGGGTCTCAATCTCAGAGACTCTACAACCTTCAAATGCAAGGCTAAAGCCCAAAACAAAACCTTTAAAAAATTCTGTTGCTGTTTGTCACATAGGTTTCATTATACCAGGCCATGTCTAGTTAGGTTCAACGTCTGATTCAGCTCTTTTTGTCATAAAATGTTTGCAGTTCTTTCTATTTAATTCCAAAATACACCTTGATATAAAACAAGATTAATTTACATTAAGTATAACTTCGAACCTAAAAAACAAATAAAATTAACACACAAAAAGATAGAAAATAAAGATACTAACACTAATGTTGAAAATGATACATATAGTAGCATAAAACTAATATAGGAGCAAGTCTATCATAAGTACTACAAAGACACAATTGAATAAAAAAAGCATTTTCATTTAATATTAAAATTATTTTTAATAAATTATTTATGAAATTAATTCTTCAAACTCTTTCACATTTAATTTTAATTCATCTAATTAAACAAAGATGAGATAATTTTAGGTGTTGTCAAAGGCCAAAACATAAATAAAGAGACAATGTTATGTAAATTTTATTTAATACCTAAAAACATAATTCAAAGTTAAAAAGTTTTTAGGATAAGTTAAAATAATGAATTTTGACTTAAAAATAAACAAATCATTTTATTGATATATTGTCGAAATCAAGAAAAGTTTCCTTTGATATATAATAAATCTCAAAATTTCAATAACAAAAGTTATAGTTGGTTTGAAGTTTGCATACTCAGTTATGAATTGCAAACTTTTCAATTGAAATTCTGATGCACATTATGATTCAAGAATTCATCTGCTAGTAGTTTTATATAATTAAATAAATTTTCAAATAAAATGTTCTGGTCAAGTTTTTAATGAGGAGAACTCCAAGGAAGTTCTTACTAGTAGTGATGCCCTGTTGCTTCAAGTTAATAAAGAAAAGTTTCCACTAATCAAGAATATGTAAATGAAGAGCAATATCAAAAAATGTAGAATATAATTAAAGAGGAGGAGATAAATTGGCTCAAAACTTTCTGCACTCATTCATAACTTCTATAACCCTTTTATAGACAAATACAAAGCTGAAAAAACCAGAAAAATAGGACCTAAACCATCCACAATCTTCACTACAATGCACACTACTTAACTACTCCTAAAAATCAGCAAACACTCTAAAAAAGTTGACCAACTTTGACTTAACTTTAATTGACTCAGAATAACTTAGAAAATGCTCCTAATTAACTTGGTAAACTGAAAAATAAATACACAAATCATGCAAAAAATTAACTAAAAAAATTATTCCAATCATCCCTCCCTTAAACTGATGTCTGCTAAAATCAGTTTAATGCTTTAAGCTGTGTGCACACACCTAGCAACTTTATGAGCTTTAGGAATGACTCCCTCTTGATTGTCTTCGTGAATATATCATCAACCTGATCATCACTTGCGTAGTAAATTAGCTCGATTGCTCGATCTTTGCTAAGATCTCTTAAGAAATAAAACTTCACGTCAATGTGGTTGCTTCTTCCATGCAACAGTGGATTATTAGAAAGCTTGATTGTTGAATTGTTGTCACAAAATATTGTAGTAGCACTATGCTATTAAAACTTTAGCTCCTCATGAACTCTTCTTAGCCAAATGGTTTGACAAGCACAAACAATTGTTGTAACAAACTCAGCTTTTTTGCTTGACAAAGTGACAATTGGCTATTTCTTGGATGACCATGAAATTGCAATTATGCCAAACATAAAAGCATAACCCGATGTGCTCTTCTAATCATCTTGATCTCCTGGTAAATCACTGTCAATAAACCCTAACAACTTGGCCTTTGCACCTTTCTTGTAAATTAACCTAAATTCCCTGGTTGCTTGCAGATAACGAATGATTCTCTTTGCTGCAAACATAGGCATTTTAGTAGGATTTTCCATATACCTGCTGATTAAGCTCATGTTATACACTATATTAGGTCTTACTGCAATTAGATACATCAAACTGTCCATAATTTGTTTATACAGTGTGTTGTCCACCTTCTTCCCTTCCTGGTCTTTGTGAAGCTTCAAACCACACTCAACTAGAGTGTTTACATAATTACAATCCTTCATGTGAAACTTGTCAAGAATTTCTCCCACATACTTCTTTTGAGAGAGAAAAATACCAATGCCTGATTGCACCACTTATATCCTAAGAAAATAATGCATCTAGCCAAGATCGGACATCTCAAATTCATCCATCATGATCCTCTTAAATTCATCAAACATAGTAGCACAATTTTCGGAAAATATAAGCTCATCCATATAAAACTACATAACGAGCATTTCTCCTTTATGTCCAACCTTAGCAAAATTTGTATGCTCGTAAGGACATTTTGAAAAACTAGCCTTACGAAAATAAGTTTCTATATGACTATACTAAGCTTGGGGGCTTGTTTTAGTCTATAGAGGACTTTCTTTAATATGTAAACTTTTTCCTCTTTTTCAGGTTTTGACATAACCAGGGGTTGTTCAATAAATACCTCCTCTTCCAAATATCCATGCAAAAAGGCTGATTTGATGTCAAGTTGGAAAATAAGCCAAAAATTTGTCCTGGGAGTGCAACTAGCAACCTGATTGTTTCATGTCGTGCAAAAGGTGGAAACACTTTTGTGCAATTGACACCGTATTGCCACTTATATCCCTTGGCTACCAACTGTGCCTTGTACTTATCCATTTCGTCATTTGCATTCAACTTTGTTTTGAAGACCCATTTTGCACTTGAGTGCCCATCCGAAAGGTCACATAACTCCTATGTGTCATTCATTTCAATGGCATCAATCTTGTCATCCATTGATTTCCAGCACTTGTCCTCTTGGATAACACTCTCAAAAGTTGTAGGATCACAGTATGAAAATAAAGCAAAATGATTAATCTCATTTAGAATACTAGTTACTTCGCAATCTTCCATCCAAGCGAGCCTCTTTTTAACACAACGAAGAGTCTGAGCTTTTGTTTCATCTACTACAGTAGCTATTGGTAAAGTTTCAAATTTTTCTGAAGCTGTATTTGGTGCATTTTCAGTCATAGAGGGTGCTGACATTTGCTCCTCTTCACTATTGATGTCATAGATTACTTGGGCTAGTTGTTGCTTGTCCTAGTCCCAAATCTTTTCTTCATCAAATATAATGTCTCTACTTGTCACAATCTTCTTGGTCATCGGATTAAATAATTTTTACGCTTTGGATGCTTCATTAATGCCAAGAAAAACACATTTTCAACTTTGTCATTAAGTTTCTTCCTTTTCACATTTGGAAAACGTGCATAGGTGATGCGTCCAAAGATTTTGAACTGATCTACAATAGGTCTTCTACCGTTCCATGCTTTTTCTGGAGTCATGTTTTGAACAGGAAAAGTTGGGCTTTATAATATGAACTCTCCATTTTATTGCTTCTGGTCAAAATGTCTTTGAAACTCTTTCTCTGGTCAATAGCTCCAGACCATGTTGAGGATGATTTTGTTTTTTCACTCCGATACACCATTCTGGTGTTGCGTATGTGCAGCTGTAAGCTTTCTCCGTATACCATACTTCACACAAAATTTCTCAAATTCTTTTGAGCAATATTCAGCACCACGATCTGTATGTAGGGTTTTAATGCTCCTGTTTGTTTCATTCTCCTCGTGAGATTTGAAGCTTTTAAAAATAGAGAAGGCCTATGATTTTTCTTGTAAAATGTAAACCCACGTTTTCCTTGAAAAATCATCAATGAAAGTAATTGAGTATCTCTTACCTCAATTAGAAGATGGGTTTTCTTGAACACAAATGTCTGAATGCACTAGTTGAAGTACATCCTCTACTTTCCACGATTTCCCCTTGGGAGATTCAGAATGGGGTTGCTTGTTAACAACACATTCTTCGCACATTTGGGAAGGGTTTATAATTTGAGGAAGACCAATGACCATTTTTTTTAATGAAGCTTCTTTTTTTGGCATAAAGGGAAAAGAATACACCGAAGCTAAATGAGTCGAGAAAAACTGATCCCCGATATATCCTCTATGAGGAGTCTGTGGCACTCTAGAGGTGGTAAATCAAAATAAGTGATTTCAATGTCGTCCTTTCCTGTCGGGTCGGCGAGACAGTCCGCACATCTGTTGCTCTCTCGGAAGATATGGCGATGAACAACATACTAGTTTTGGTTGAGGAGCTCCCATATACCCATGACGAGAGGGATGCCCGACTGAGAGCGGGAGGTCACAGAGGATAAGAGCTGGTGCACCTCCATCGAGTCCACTTCCAGCTCAATCCTACGGAAGCCCAATCTCCAAGCTAAGGACAAACCTGTGTAGATTGCCCAGAGTTCCGTTATCTGCGCTGAGCACCAACCAATGAGCTGGGAGAACCCACCTCGCCAACTGCCATCACTGTCGCATATAAGACCACCAACTGAAGCCGTGAGATGAGTAGGATTATAGGCCCCGTCCGTGTTGAGCTTGACCCAGCCAGCCTGCGGACGACTCCAACCAACCCGTTGAACCCAACGTGGGCGAGAGCCAGTGGGGCTCAATATGTGCCGGTCTTCGGCCTACTGAACTTGATCTGCAAAAGACAAGATAAGAAACAAGGGTGAGGCGGGACGAACAAAAGTAGAATCAAAAATATATTTGTTCCTCCAGGTCTAAAGGAACCAGCAGGTTAACCCAAAAGCAGTGCCCACTCCTGGCCGTGCACTCGCCGACACTGGAGAAGGTTGGTATGCAACCAGTCACAAGTGGGGAGAGTAAAGGCAGACGATGTAATGATGTCCGACGAAAAAATGGCCCACATTCAGCGAGCGAGCGAACAGTCACGAACAATATGAAGAGAGGATTTTTCGTAGAAGCAGTGGGGACAGGTACTGTCAGCAGTGAGATGACGGCGCATACGTTGTTGATTACTAAGTAAGCGATCTTTCGCCAGTAACCATAAAAAGGAGCGCACCCGCTGGGGGCCCCTCCATTGCCAAATGGCCCGCCATACCCCATGCAGAGTTTTAGTCACTGGACCAATCAGTAGGGAGTACGCAGAAGCAACGGTAAAGTGCCCATGATCAGTGGCATCACAGACGAGCCTGTCGTCACCCTGAAGAGGGGAGGGAGGAAACATGCCAGCTATAGAGCTGCAAATGAAAGGGGGGAGGAACCCCCGTAAGACAGCCAAGTTCCATTGTCCCGTGGGATCTACATAGTGGCGAACGCTGTGGTGACGCAGGTGATCTAGGACGGGCTGAATAGAATGGGAAAGGAGAGGGCCAACTCCTGTGACCCAAGGGTCGAGCCAAAATTGCATCGTCGTGCTTTGAGTTACGAGATGCCAAGTCACCGTAATGCTCCTCCACACCATCGAACCCCCCGAGGAATTGAGGGAGGAGGGAATGCAGTGAGCATCAAAACCATATTTAACAGAGAGTACCTGCACCCATAAGGCATGAGGGTTGGCAATCAAGGTCTAGCCGAGTTTAGCCAGGAAGTCGTCGTTCATCTCTCGAATCCTCTGGATGCCTAAGCCCCCTTGAGTTCTGGGCTTACAAACCTCCTCCCAGCTCATCAGGGGTATCTTGGTGCCTTCTTGCGACGAGCCCCACAAAAATTTCCGCATAGCTTGTTCCAAAGCATCACACAAGCTACGTGGTAACCGGACCGTCTGCATTGTGTAACTCGAGATGGTCGTGATGACTGATTGCACCAAGGTGACTCGGCCAGCAAAAGACAAAGTGGAGGGGGCCCATCTCGATAACCGACAGTGGACCGTATCCAAAATGTGCTGATAAGTGCGTTTACTGACTCGCTAGTGAAGGAGGGGAACCCCCAGGTACTGTCCAAGGTCGGTAGTCCGAGGGAACGTGAGCGCGCGACTTAAGGCAGAGCTGGTCGAAAGGGGGATGTTCTTGGAGAAGTAGCACCGAGACTTATCCGTGTGCACTCGTTGTCCCGAAGGGAAGTAGAACGAGTATAAGAGACCCCGAACCACATGAACTTGGTCAATAGAAGCCTCCGAAAAGAGGATGAGGTCGTCGGCAAAGAATAAGTGGGAAAGAGGGGGCCCGTGCCTACTCAAGCGTATCGGACACCAACGACCCGAGGACACCGCATGAGTAATCGCGTAGCCGAGCCATTTCATACAGAGCACAAAAAGGTACGGGGAGAGAGGGTCCCTTTGACGAAGACCACGAGAAGGCTGAAAGGCCTCGCTAAGCTCTCCGTGCTAGTTCACTTGAAAGGACACCGTAGTGATGCATTTCATGATGAGCGACATAAACAAGGCCGGAAGACCAATATCGTGGAGAGTATCGTGAATGAAGTTCCAATCAAGTCGATCATAAGCCTTTTCGAGGTCCACTTTGATCGCAATCAACCCCGTCCTACCAGTTTTGCATTTCATGGAGTGAATAACTTCCTGGGTGATGATAATATTATCGGTAATCAGACGGCCAGGCACAAAGCTGCACTGGGTCGGGCTTACAAGCACGTCCATGTACGGTTGAAGCTGAAGAGATAAAATCTTAGTGAGGGCTTTATAAAGCACATTGCAAAGCGCTATTGGACGGAACTGAGTGATGGAAGTAGGGGAGGGGGTCTTAGAAATAAGGACAAGGACAGTGCGGTTAAGCTCCGATTCCCAAACTTCGTGACGGAATATATGTTGAAGGAAAGTAATAAGGGAGGGGCCAACAGTGTCCCACTGGGACTGGTAGAAGAGAGCGGTGAAACCATCGAAACCGAGGGCCTTGTTGGGAGCCACAGAGAAAAACGCCGACTTAATTTCGTCAGAGCTAAGCGGACGGGAAAGGTTCGCAGGCAGTTGAGGCGGGGTAGGGGAAACTTGCCAGGAAGAGGCCCAGTGACAGGGGTCGGATCGTCGGGTCTGTATAAGCTCTCCAGGTAACGCTGAGCCATACCTCGGAGAGTAGCAGAATCGGTAACCATATGACCATGAGCGTTGGGAAGAGCAATGTACTGAGCTAGACGACGTCGTGAACTAGTGAGGGAGTGATAAAACTGAGTATTCCGATCTCCCTGAGCGAGCCACTGACTCCTGGACCGTTAGTGCCAGAAGAGTTCTTCTTGATAGAGCACAGATTCTAGTTCGTTCCGCAGGGAGGACTCAAACGCCTAAAGGGAGGGGGAATCCGAGTTCTCCTCCGATTTTTGAATACCCTCCAGTCGGGCCATGAGTCGTTTCTTCCTATAGAATATGTTACCAAACTTAGTGGTACTCCAGTGGTGGAGCTTCTCCGCAAAGCGTTGGATTGCACCACTGAAATCCGAGGAGGTCGGAATCCAATTATCAGCTACCACTTGGGAGAAGGACTCGTGAGTAAACCAAGCAGATTGAAATCGAAAAGGCCGACGCGAAGGGTAGTGGGGGTCAGGATCGTGGAACCTAATAAGGAGAGACCTGTGGTCCGACTTGAGAAAAGGCAAATGGGTAACCCGGGTATTTGAATACTCTGCAAACCATGCAGGAGAACCGAAAGCCCGATTGAGTCGGGCTCGGATCATACCCCGCTTCCAAGTGAATCGCGGACCGAAAAAGCCAAGGTCCTGGAGGTTACACTGAAACATACAATCGTGGAATTGCTGATCAATAATGGGTTGGGTGGGGGAACCCTCGCGTTTATCGGCACTTTCCAGCTTTGCATTAAAATCCCCTCCCATAAGCCAGGGGATGGTGATATGCGGAGCAAGGTTGGCCAGATAATGCCAAAGATACTTTTGAAGCGCGTAGGTGGGGCTCGCGTATATGGCAGTGAATTCAAAGATTTGGTGGTCCCACTCTACATGAGCATGAATAAATTGACGGTGCGCTAAACGGATGCTAACGCCGACATTCTCCTTCCAGAGCATCCATATTCCGCCCGAGTATCCCGCAGACTCGACCCAGAAGGAATGGTGAAAGCCCAAAGACTGAATAACCCGCCCAACGCGATCTCCGCTAATACGAGGCTCTACTAAGACCACTAAACGGGGCTTATGAAGATGGAGATAATTCCGTAAAATGGGCTTAAAGGTCCGACCTCCAGCCCCTTGACAATTCCAGATAAAAATCGTCACAAACACGATCGGAGAAAAGGGAACTAACTCGACTCGATCGGAACCAGGACAATGGGCCCAGTGGGATCGTGACTAGAAAGGAGCACCGGAAGGGGAACGGGCTCCTCCATCGTGGTATCTGGAGGGGCTAGCTCGGCCTCTGCACTCTATGGTAAGGGACCCGGGTCAGGGGGTCGGGGAGGAGGAACCTCGTGAATAGGATGGGGGATAGGTGACGTGTCCATAGGATCGGGGCGATCAGTATGGGCCATGTCCATGGCCTCAGTGACCAAGCCCACGAGGATAGACAGCGGCGAAGTCGGATCTGGGGAGACCAAGGCCTCGTGATACGGTAAGGAAATTGCCACATGGGATGAGATGGGCTCGGAAGGGCTATGAGCCGAGGGCTGGATCTGCGATAAGGGAGGGTTGGTAGGCAGTGGGCCTGCAGAGGAGGGGAGGCAGGGCCCTTGGAGACTGTCAGGCCCAAGGAGGGAAGCAGCTGAGAGGGAGCAGAGATGACTGGGTTGGGGGAGGAAGACTGGCCCGCAGAGGGGCCCAGCAGGTTGGGGAACGACATCGTCCCCATAGTCTTCGAGTGGCTTCCAGACTCGCCTGTTCTCGAGCCCCTCGTGGGTCTTACGTCCCTTCTGTACGAGAATCTAGAAACTTGCGGAGTCCTCTGGTCGGTAGAGGATGAGAAGGGACTAGCTAGGGAACGAGGAGCGTCCACCGTTGGAGGGTCACCTGTTGGAGTGTCAGACTGCTCTTCGTGGGAGAGAGCGGCGAACCTCGAACCACGAGGACCAACGGACCTTCCCTGGGGCGGGCTTTCTCGTCGAGAGCCGGACATAGGTGGAGGGGGCCGGCAAGTCCGACGTGTCACCTGCATCCAGGGGTCATAAGCATCTGCCGGTGGAGGACTAGGGGAGGGAGCGCCTGCGGAATCGACGACCGCTGGAGGGCGGGTACATTGGAGGAGGTCCCTGCATCGAGCATGGTCGCTGAGCGTTTTGGGCATTGTTCGGATCCATGTCCGACCCGGCCACAGCTGAAGCAAATTTGCGGGAGACCCTCATACGCAACCTGAATGAGTTCTCCGTCCAACTCCACAACCGATCGAAGAGGGACACTGAGATCCAGGGTGATTGCCACCCGCGCGAAGCATCCCTGAGAAGTGAGGAGCGTTGTCTCATCAATCTTCACCGTTTTCTCCACCAGATTACCGAGCGCTTGAAAAATGGAAGGATGGTAACGGGCGATAGGGAGACTTTGATGAAGCTTCTTTAATCCACTAAAAGTCAAGTGGCCATAGCAATAATGCCACAACCATGGGGGATCTTTTGCTTCAACTAGTAAACAAAACTGAATGCTTTCAATTTTTAATGGAAACAATCTTTGTGCATTCATTGAAACAACTACAATAACACCTTTAGTAGGAAAATAAATTTCACAAGCACCTTCCTTGATGGTAATAGTATAGCCCTTTTCTTGTAATTGTCCAGCACTTAATAAATTACTCTTTAAGTTAGGCACATAAAATACATTCGAGATTGTTTCCACAAAATCATTCTTAGTTCTTATCTTAATGTCCTATTTCTCCATAATTTTCATAATAGAACAATCACCAAAAATTATAGTACACTTAAAGTCTTTCATTTAAATATAAAAAAGAAGACTTACTTCCACTCATTTGATTATTGCAGCCTGTATCTACCTACCAGACATCTTGTTTAAGTTTTTGCCCATCTTGAACAACCATCAATAGTGTTTCTACCTTTTGTTTTTTAGCGAGGTTTGCACTTTCTCCCTTTTCTTTATCATTAGGCGGCCTTGTCTAGCATTCGGAAGCATAGTTGACTAAATTTATGACATCTAAAGCACTCCACCTTGGACTTATCAAGATTCCTTCCTCTACCTTTGCCTTGGGATTAGTTACTACTGCCTCTGGAATTCCTACTGGAACCTCTATTTCCAAGATCTTCTCTTCCTCTACCTCTATCTCTAACCCTTCCACTAGAGTTGTAGGAACGAGTATTAGTAGAAGCCTTCAATGCTTGCTCCTCTACTGTTGAACTTTGGTTCATCTTATGCTCATGCACCAAAAGGGAACTTTGTAGCTCATCAAGAGAGAGTGTATCATTGTCTTTCGACTCTTCAATTGAGTAAACCACATAGTTGAAGTTTCACGTCATGGAATGCAAGATCTTTTCCACCATAGAGATGTCGTTCATCTCCTCACCATGAAATCAGAACTTATTACATATTTCCATCGTTCGCGCAAAGTAGCTGGTGACAGATTCTCCATCCTTCATTGACAGTGTCTCAAAGTCCCTTCTCAAGGCTTGAAGCTATGCACGTTTCACTCTAATCGAGCCTTGATATTTCTTCTTCACAGAATCCCAACTGTCTTTGGAGGTTTCTTTGCAAAGAATGGTCTCCAAAATTGAACAATCAATAACTTAAAACGGATAGTTTTTAGCCTTAAGGTCTTTTATTTTTCTAGTTTCCAAGTCTTTTATCTGGGATTCTATCAAATCCATTCATGTTGGTGGCTCTTAGATGCCATATTCAACAACTGACTAGTACTCCTTTGATTGTAAAAAGTTCTCCATTAACATGCTTCAATGGTCACAGTGACCATCAAACTGTGGGATGACTGCTTGGACAAAATTTGAAGCAGTGGCCACAAAAATGAGAAGGAGAAATTGTTTGCTGCCTCACGTGTTTTCACCTTTAGGATATAGAAGTTCTGATACCGTTATAAATAAACAGCAGTAGCAAAAAACAAAGAATATAATTGAAAAGGAGGAGAGAAATTGGCTTAAACTTTCTACATTCATTCAGAACTTCTATTGCCCTTTTATAGGCAAATACACAATTGAAAAACCAAAAAAAAAAAGAACCCAAACCATCCAAAATCTGCATTACAGTGCGCACTTTCAACTACTCCTAAAAATTAGCAAACACCCTAAAAAATCTGATCAACTTTGACTCAACATTAACTGGCTCAGAATAACTCAGAAAAATGTTCCTAATTGACACAGTAAATTGAAAAATAAATACACAAAACATGCAGGAAATTAACTGAAAAAATTATTCCAATAGAATATGTTAGAAAGGCCAAGGCCTTGTGGCCATAAACGAAAAGCATAAAACCCTATCAGTTAGCAAATTGAAAATGAGAGGTTAGACAGTGTTCTTTTTCATTTTGCCTACGTTTTGTGGAAGCTCCTACATTCCGAGTGATACTTGTCACGTTTATGCTCTTTTGCTTCAAATCTGTTGTTTAGGTTGATCGGTCATGCACCTATAGGTGTTCTATTGTTTCATCTTGCAATCTCTCCAGTTTGCGACCCCTTTCCGCTTTGTGTTCATGTCTAAACACAGACGTAACATGTAAAGAAACCCTGAAATAAAGTCCATAATTATCTAGTTTGAATGATGACCCACTGAAGAATGACCAAGCAATCCGTTGAACATGATCTCTTATTTCAATAATTAAAGACCTAGTACAATAAAATTACTAAACAAGTAACTAAAATGGTGACAGTTGACTATATGTACTTCGTGTTCCTGTACCAGACGAAATCATTTAAGGACATCGATTCTTAATTACTCTCTTTCCTTTTAACAAACATCTTAACATGCTGAATGCCATTGTGCTACAAGTCAAACAGACATTTAAGGTTTGCAAACAAAATAAGGTCAACTTAATTATGCACAATATGCATGCCATTGGCATATTGAATGTTATTGTCTTAACATATTATAAAAATTGCATTTGGAGTATTATTCAATTTCCAACTTGTTAATTTAAACCTATATTGGTATTGAGTTTGCAAATCTAAAGGATTTTTGTGCGCGTGTGTGTGTGCTGGGGTCAAGTTGCACTTCTAAATGAATATAAACATTGTTAAACAAGTTAAAAAAACCATGAAATTAAAAAATTAGACACTCAAAATTGAATTAAACTCTATATAAAAGACGAATAAAAGTTTGGGCTTAATCATCACGTGCACTGTAATTGGATGTAATCATGAAACAGATTCTGAATCCATGTTCAAGTTGCTATACATTACGATCAAAATCCAGACAATATCATATTTACACTTAAGGTGCAAGTTCGTTAGGCTTTACTTTCTTAATTAATTTCGAGGCAAGTCAACTAGTCCATTTAATCTTTATTTAACATGAACTGATGCATCTATTACCTGGCTATGCATAAAATAAGTAATTAACAATTATTGAAGTTAATGCATTCAAATTACTGAAATCCCTTATAAAGATAAAATCCATGTCAAGCTTCTTTTATAGTTTTAGATTTTATCATTTTAATTAGTTATCGAAAAGTCTCTTCATTTCTTTAATTTGCTTATTTAAATAAATGAATATCTTCTCCTATGTTTTTTTATGCTTAACTGTTCAGGATTAAATAGGTTTACTTTATATTTCTTTTTGTACAAATTTTTGTGTTTAACTATTTAGGATTTGAATCGAGGGATGGATTGAATAGAGACAGGGGGTAAATAGTGGGCAATTGCCAATCTTTATTACTTAATTTCGGTTACGTATTTTTTTTCAAAATTTTAAAGCGTGTTTAATGTTGCGTATATCCTACTTTCAAAAAAAAAGTTGCGTATATCCAGAAAATAATAAATAATAAATAATAAATAACAAAATGTAAATAAAAATAAAAATATAATTAAAAATATAATAAGTAAATAAATAAATTAACAAGAAAAAACAAACAAATAAATAAAACAAACAAACATCTGGAAGATGATAAAAAGAGAAAAGGAAAATATACTTAACTAAAATGACAAAAGGGGAAATATTACAAATAAAAGTGTTTTGGCCAAATACAAAGTACATGAATCGAAGAAAATGTTCAAAAGATTTATAAAAAGGAAAAGAACCTCTTATGCAAGATCTTTTACGCGTATCATAGTTTTCAAGAGTTTTATATTAAAAATCAAGTCTTTCGTAAGTTTTAGCAGAGTTATACTATTTCTCATCGCTCCCTTAATTCTTATGAGGTCTTTCTCTTTTCCTCTTCTAATATCTAAGTGCAATTTTCTTACATCTTCTCACCGGAGAATAAAGATATCTCCTATTAACATATCCGAACTATTTAAGTCTTATTTCTCTTAATTTATCATTAATATTAGTCAACCTCAATTTATTTCTTACTATTACGTTCTTAAAGATATCTCCTATTAACATATCCGAACTACTTAAATCTTATTTCTCTTAATTTATCATCAATATTAGTCAACCTCAATTTGTTTCTTACTATTACGTTCTTAACCTTAACTCTTTTTGTAAGGTTACACTTCCCTTAGAGCAACCTCATATCCTTAATAGTTACTTTATGACTATGTTCATGTTTGATGAGTGAATACTTCACTCCATAGAGTATGACTGAACTAATTGCTAAACAATAAAATTTACTTTTTAGTTTGAATGATATCTTCTTATCATATAAAATTTTTATTGGCCGCTGCTTTATTTCGTATAGTGAAAACGCTTTCTCTTTCTTAGCGTTCCGCCCCCCCTTGTATAGGTTGGGGAAC
>JANIHY010000210.1:81407065-81417072 GCA_027479065.1 Erythroxylum brevipes
CAAGATCCTTGGAACCATCGATCGACTTCGACATCGCTCGGCCAGGTCGCCAAGACAAGATCCTTGGGACCATAGCTCGGCCTTGACTATAGATCGACCAGGTTACTAAGACAAGATCCTTGGAATTATCGATCGACTTCAACATCGCTCGGCTGGGTCGCCAAGACAAGATCCTTAAGATCATAGCTCGGCCTCGACTATAGATCGACCAGGTTGTCAAGACAAGATCAAGATCCCAAGACAAAATCTCGGATCGTTCGGCCTCATTATCGCTCGGCTTAATTCACCCGATCGGCGCACAACGAGTGCGCTCATTCGCGACCTGCTATTCGAAGGGAGTAATATTTAACACATAAAAGGTAATGAAAAACGAGCTTCTATTTCTCAGAATTAAAGCTCTAGTCACAAGCCCGACCAGATGAGCCTTACAAAGAGGAAAACAATCACTATGATCCTTCCGGAGGAGAGGAAGGGCCAGCAGCAAGAGCAGCCGGATCGGCAGAGGAAAGGCCAGCAGCCTGATAAGGAGGAGAATAGTGATTGTTTTCCTCTTTGTAGAATGGCCCGGCTCCATTGGTGGAGCAGCGCTTTCACCGGTCTCTGCCTCTTTCCTCTTTTTCTTCCCTTTGGCCTGCTTTGGGGATTTAGAGGGAGGGGAAGACCCGGCAAAATCTTCTACCCTCACCATGGCTACACAGCAATAAAACAAGTCAGAAAGCAAAACCAATACTAAAAAATACAGCAAGTAATTCAACCACGAGGGGTCAACCAGACAGGGCGGTTTTCTCTCCTAACCCGCTAATTTGTGGCAGGGGTTGATTAGAAAGGAATCGGCTGAGGCCCCCCCGAGATATCCCTGGATGAGCCGAGTAAAGTCTTATCGGCCGAGCCCCTTTATGCGACCGACCAACTCCCACTCCTCTCTACTAAGAGACACGCTCGACGTGTCATTCCACCGCTCGGCTAAAGGATACCGCCACAGCTGGGACTCGGAGGAGGATCCTGGGGGCTTCACAAAAAAGTACTTCGTCCGCCAATAAGTGATTTTTGAAGGCATTCCAGCCGGACGAAATCGGACATCCCTATACTGTAGGTGAGGAATTCAGGCCCCAGAGCTTGAACTCTGGTTTATTATCAAAAAATGGCGTAGGATGCCAATCGAAGGAGGGCAGCCGAACTGATGGCACAGCAAAGCCAAACCATTGATAAACCTCCAGCCATTCGGAGGAATTTGGCTCGGCATCAGCTGGTAGGCATCACACACCTCGTCAACAATCGGGACGTACGGGAGCCTCATATCACCCACCGAGAAAAAACTATCAGAAACAGCAAAATGCCCACTCAAGTTGCTGTGGATTCATTCGTGATTGAGGGCTAGCCTGGGTCCCCAGGACAAAAGGATTTTGTTCCAAATTATCGACCGATTTAACTCCCCCACGGTCATCGTCAATGCATTTCTCAGCGGCTCCTCCACAACCAACCCATTCTTCCGTTCTCTCGTCGATATTTCTCCAATACCTCCTATCATACTTCTAGAACTGGCCGTCGACATGTTTACTAAGAAGAAAACCTTTGAAAAAAGTTTAGAGGAGGAGACGAGGGAAAGGGACGTACCTATTTAGTGATTTGAGGTTGGAAAATCGGACGACGGTTGAAAGAAATTTTCGAGAACTGTAAGCAAGAAAGAGCAAGTGAAAGCAGAGTGAAAGCAAGAAAACGAAACAAACGTGAAGAAAACCCATAGTCTGTTGATCCTGAGTACTTATAGAAGACCAGTCGAACGACCGATTCAACCCACGCCCGACACGTGGAGAAAATCCAACTTGAGCTCAGACACGTGGCTGAATCTGAGCTAAGGCGAATTAGGGTTACTGGGAATCCAGAGCGGCACGGCAGTTGAAAGGACGTACGTGACAGCTGCACAACGGTTGCAAATTCTGAATTTGTCAGAAGCACGTGCCGTTAGTAATTATCACACTAGGTGCCTTCACGCATTCCGCGATGACGCTCACCCGATCTATCCCAATGCGGGACGTCATGCAACAAGCACCAACGCAAACCGATCGAGACACCCGACCGATCGATCCCAATGCGAACGATCGCACGCTATATCTTAATGTCCGACCGATCGAGCCTATTACGAGCTGTCTTACGGATGAGCTACAAGACCCTTACATACTCTTTCGACCCTTCTCTTTGCTCAGACTCGTGGAGTAGGGGGCTTATGGTCGGGTCAGTCATGCTGGGCCTGAACCCAGACATAACGACCCAAGGGTCGATCGGTCCGTCTTTCAAGGATGGGTATCACGCCTATCGACTATGCTAGGCCCAGGTCCAGTCCACGACCTCCTTGGCTCATTCGCAGGTAGAAGTCTTCCATGCATACGTAAAGACTTAAACGTAGCTTCTGCTCCATATATAAGGTATAACTCTGTCATAATAGAGGCACGTGATCAGAAACCTAGTTTCTCTGCTCACAAGCGATCCTACCTAGACAAAGAACTGACTTGAGCGTCGGAGGGGCTTATGGGGAAACAACCCCCGACGTGTCTTTCTTTATTTTGCAGGAACCTTCAAGCTAGAGCTCTCAGGAGAAGCAACAAGCTCCATAGATCCAAACGATAACATGCAGCCTCGCCAGAACTAGGCAGAACCAGTTTCTATACGAAAAGTTGAAGTCATTTGCAAATTCAGAGTGGACTAATACTTACAAGAGAAAATCAAAACCTTAGTGTTACCTGCAAATAAAATAATAGTCGAAGATAACTATACAAAGAGTTCAGAATTGTGCGATCTTAAATTTCTTATTTCTTATGTCAAATTTCTTGTTTGTCTGTACCTAAAATACGGTGGAGAACAAAGATTTCCCCTGATTCCTACTGAACATAATAAACCATATTCTAACTAATTAGAGAACTCAGGTACTTCGGGCAAACACAGATTTGATGAGATATGACTATTTGTCCGGCAATATCAGTTCCCTATCTTTTTTTCTTCTTTGCTTCTCTGAATCCATGTTACTTCGTTTTTTTAATTTAACATATGGGGTCGGCAATTACAGCGTTAATTATCATCTCGTTACAATCCTATACGAGAACAATGTTAATTTTTTTACGGGGAGAGGATAACATCACATATAACAATATACTAGAAAAAAATATAGAGCCTATTATACCAACATTAACTGGGTTGAAAGATAAATAGATCTCCATAACTAGTCTCAAGATGTATATATACTGTAATGCTAATTATGTTAAAGCAAGAGGCACATGCAACATAACATGTAATTACTTTGTGTTATAAGTGCAGATGACCAACGGTCTGACCAATAGGAAAAATGGATTTACTCAACTTGGTCTTAGCGGTGCTTAATTTATTTCCATATGAAATTTTATGTTAAATAATGCAAAGAGTAGAAAACTTCCAGCTTCTTTACCTCGGACTGTTGTGGTTATATGTATGTACACGGCAGGGTTGCTCAACTTGCCAAACATTTTAACTGAATTAGAGCCAATGAAAAGGACGCAAGTTATAGAGACACACCGTATAGTGTAATATATAACTCAAGTGTACTATAAGCCGAAGGCCCTGGTGACGAGTACTGTGGCCCACCTTGTGCACTATAAAAAGCCCTCAAGACCCTTCAAAATTTGCACCACCAAAACACCAGCAATCGAATCAACAAAATGTCTCTCAAACACTCGACTTTAGTCTTCTTGTTCCTAACCGGGACACTGATCCTCTCCACTTCCCTAGCTTTTGCTGATCCTGAACACAAAGGAGAAAAACCACCTACTGAACATGAAGGAGAGATACCAGCTACAGAACTCGAGGAAGGTCATGATCACCCATATGAACCTCTACAGCCTCATGATCGTCACCTTTTGGCAGAGGACTTAGAAGGTTTCCCCAGACTTCCGCCACGTTTCTTCCCACCGCGTAGGCCTCCACATTACGGCCGACCGCATAGGCCTCCGCCTCACTTCCCACCTCATAAGCCTCCGCCTCACTTCCCACCGCATAAGCCTCCGCCTCACTTCCCACCGCATAAGCCTCCCCACAAGCCTCCGACAGCTAACTGAGTCATCATCCCATATATGACTGGTTTAAATAAGCGCAATGATGCATACTTAAATAAGAGCAATGATGCATGCATACTTAAATAAGAGCAATATCATGAGAGTGTTATGCTCTTCCGTACGTCGGAGCGTTATCTATGCTTGTGTTCGTAGACCTTGTACTTGGTTTGGCTAGTTATAGCTTATGAAAGTAGATGGATGTTCGTTATCTAGAGATTCTTCTGTTTCCGTTTGAGAATTTAAGTTTGAGCAGCCTTATGCAAATCCCAATTATTACGACGTAACTATATTAAGGCATAACTCTTAGCAGAGTCAAAAAATAATAATAATAAAATAAGTTAGTCATACCTTTTATTAAATAAAAATTATTTTACAAAATTAATATTTAATTATTTATGTTATTAATAATTAGTATATTCATGAATCACTCCGGCTTACAATCTTTTTTCTTCTTTTGGTGCCAAAGTTCGCTGCCAACCACGCAGTTCCGGCTTTAGGGCCCAGGGCCCACTTTCACTGTCACGGTCATTCTCTTGCAAGCTTTTTTCACTGTCTTTCAACGACTTTCCAAAGTCAGAATCGTGTATCAAAACACACACTCGTTAGGGGCTCACTTTCACTTACATTTTGGCATCGTTCATTCTTTTAATAGTTTTTTAAAAAAATAGAAAATGGAATCAATTATTGAAAGAAGAAGACCAAGTGCAAGAAGAAAAACAAGGGACGACCCCTAGAAAAAACATAACAGAAACAAAGAAATGTGGGATGCTAATGAAAACGAAGAAACCTACCAGAGAAATATATTTAAAAGCTTCCATATCCAGAACCAGAGACCAAGCGCAAAGTGGAAGACCAGTCAAAGCAACATGTTAAAGGCGTAAAGCTGAGCAGACAGACGAGCTACATATTAAGTGTAGGCGTTTTACCAAAATAATTTTGCGAATGGCAGATAGTATCAAAGAGATGAGGCTTTCTTTTGGAGAATATATGTGCTGGAAACATGGGAAATTTACATGTACCTTTTAAATTCAATACTTTATCTACACCATTACATCTCAAACACAATTTACATGTACCTTCCATAACCTGTAATCTTTTAAGCATTTCTAAGCTTACTAAAGACAATGATATTGTTGTTGAATTTTCTTATAATGGTTGTTTTTTTAAGGACAAGTTTTGAGGGAACACTCTTCTACAGGGAACTCTGCAGGATGGTCTGTATCACCTCAAGACAACAACTAAATCCTCTCATGATCATTTGATTGCACCTTCTTCTTCTAGTTTTATTTCTCTTACTACCTATGTTACCACTGTTGATGCAAATGTGCTACATGCTACAATGAGACATTCTTCTCCATCTACCCTATCAAAGATTGCCAAATCTATGAACCTTCATGTTGATATAAACATTCATAAATTTTGTGATGCTTGTAAAGTTGGAAAGTTATATCGACTTCCTTTTCAAAATCACTCAATTAATGTTACTAAGCCTTTTGAAATTGTGTATTCAGACATATGGGGTCCTTCCCCAACTCTATCAACAAAAGGACATAGATATTACATTATTTTTATTGATGCCTATACCAGATTTATTTGGTTCTACCCACTCAAACTCAAATCCGAAGCCTTCTCAACCTTCCTAAAGTTCAAGTCACATGTGGAATTACAGTTTAATTATAACATAAAGGCCTTTCATAATGATAATGGAGGGGAATATCAATCATTTCTACCTTATCTTACAGCACAAGGCATCACTCCCAGACTATCCTGTCCCTATACACATCAACAAAACAGTGTTTCCGAAAGGAAACATCGTCATACCATAGAAATGGGTCTCACTCTATTCTCCCATGCCTCTATACCTCTCTCCTTCTGGCTAGAAGCCTTTCTCATATCCAATTATCTCACAAATCACTTGTCTAGTCCCATCACCAATCACAAATCACCTTATGAGCTTCTGTATAACAAAAAGCCAGCCTATGATCATCTGAAGCCCTTTGGCTGCAATTGCTATCCTTACTTATGATCATACTCTTTTCACAAATTCAACTATCATACTACTAAGTGTGCTTTTCTTTGCTACAATCTTTTTCATCGTGGGTATAAATGCCTTAATGCTCATGGACAAATCTACATTTCTCGCCATATTGTTTTTAATGAATCATAATATGCTTATCCTCTCCTTTTTCCAAAACCATCAACCTTAACTCTCCCATCACACAGAGCTCATTCTCACCTACCCATCTCTCTCCTAAAAGCTCCTTCCTCTCCTATGTAGCCTATTGTCAGCAATTCCCCGCCAAAGGATTGTTCTTCAAGAGCTTCTCCGGACTTACTTCCATTATAGGTAAATTCTCCTACTTTGTCTTCAATTTTACCTTCACCATCTGTTTTTCCTCATAGCTTACCAACCCCCCTTATTTCCTCTCCCATTTCCTCCTCACCTCATCCTCTTCACACAACCACTTCTATTCATTGTTCTATACCTCCCACAAATACTCATCCAATGCAAACTCGCTCCAAGAGTGGCATTTTCAAACCTAAACTATATCACACTCCTCTATCTCCTTCACCCATCAAAGAACCCCAATTTGTTTCTTTTACCTTACAGGATCCTATTTGGAAGGCTGCTATGGATGTTGAAATGTATGCTCTACACAAAAATCAGACTTGGATCCTTGTTCCTTATAATCCTAACATGAATGTTTTGGGCACAAAATGGATTATTCGAGTCAAATATCACTTAGATGGCTCTTTTGACAAAACAAAGACTCGTTTGGTGGCAAAAGGGTTTAATTAAAACCCAGGTGTGGATTTTACTAAAACTTTCAGTCCATTCGCCAAATCCTCCACCATTAAAGTCATCCTATCTCTAGCTGTATCATTTCAGTGGGACATTCAGGAGATTGACATCAACAATGCTTTTCTTAATGGGGTCCTACAAGATGAAGTCTACATTCATCAACCATAAGGGTATGTCAATTTCACCTATCCTACTCATGTTTGTCATCTTTCTAAAGCATTGTATGGGTAAAGCAGGCTCTTCGAGCCTAGTTTTTCACCCTCAAACAGGCTCTTCAAAATTGGGGTTTTACACCCTCCAAATGTGACACCTCCTTATTCCATCTTCATAAGAAACAAATCAAATTATATCTTCTAGTGTATGTTGATGACATACTGGTTACTGGCAACAATCAAGAAGCCATACAATATCTCATTCATCGATTACAAAAACAATTTGCTCTCAAGACTCTTGGTTCTTTGTACTACTTTCTTGGTTTCGAAGTCCATAAAAATTCTACAGGTCTGTATCTATCTCAATATAAATATATTCATGATCTCCTACAAAGGGCCAATATGCATACCTATAAGCCGTGTTCCACTCCTGTCCCTCCTGGTCAGAAGCTCTCTGCCTTTGATGGTGATCCCATTGCCAACCCTTTGGATTATCGCAGCATTGTTGGTGGTCTTCAATATTTATGCCACAGTTGCCTTGATATCTGTTTCATCGTCAACAAATTAAGTTAATTTTTGACTAATCCACCTCCGGAGGATGTGTCTTTTTGGGAGGGAATCTCATTCATTGGAGCTCTAAAAAGCAACCGGTTGTCGCTCGCTCCAATACCGAAGCAGAATATCGAGCTCTCTCGACCCTCTCGACTAAGATCATTTGGCTTTTATCCTTTTTCTCCGAATTAGAGTTTGCACCCTTTTAACACCCAATCATCTAGTGCGACAACAATGGAGCCAGAGCCTTGTTGCAAACTGCTGTATACCACGATTGAATGAAGCATATTGAAATTGATGTGCATTTCATCCGTGATCAAGTTGCTAATGGAATCTTAGAGATCAACTATGTTAGCTCTGAAGACTAACTTGCGTATCTATTCATTAAACCTATGACTATCGCATGACACTTCGTCTTATATGGCAAACTCAATCTTTATAACCCATGAAGCTTGCGTTTGAGGGGGCATGTAAAGGACCGTTCACCAGATCACTCATCAACAAATAAATCACAAAGTCCTTCTCACAAACAATCAACCAACAAGGATAAAAGCCCATCAACTGAGCAATGACAATATTCTAGAAAGGACATCCGTTATAATATTTGTCCATTCTTTCTGTTGTAACCATAAAGATTTTTCCAGCTATAATATTGTTACAAAAGTGTGTATAAACGCACTCTACAATACATGAGTGTGTGAAAAAAAATCAAATGTTTTTCATACAAATTGTAAAATCTTACACCTTGGATACATAATTTGCCAAGGTACATTGTACCTAATTAGATCACAATGTTGTTTTTTTGGGATGTGAAACAGAGGCATGGAGAAACAACTTGGCTTTGAGTATTACAAGGATCGAAAATTGTTACAATTCTACTATATAATGTACACTTTTTCCATAAAATGCTTCACTTTTCGCTGAACCAATTTACGTGTCAAGAGGTTAAATGAACTTTTTCTCTACAGCAAAGATGCATTACCTTTAGAATTTGGTGGAGAAAGCCCATCATAGCTTGAAATGAAGTGGAAAAAATAAAAGGAATGAATGATCGAATGATTCCCTTAATAACTCTCTGAAATCAGTTTGGTACATAATTTAGAAACAAAGAAGAAATTCGACAATTCAGATTTTGAAAAAATTTGGATAAAATTCAAGTGAATATTTGAATAAATTAAAATTAAGTACGATTTTATCACAATTACACATTATGAACTATATATGTATAACGAATAACAACAGAATTTTCAAGAAACAAAAATGAGTAAAAAGTTTATATGTTTTTTAAAACACAACCCTAAACTATAGTTACTATAATTTATTTATGTAACTTTTATAATTATTGAATATGTTCATAACCCTGTAAGATAACTCATAATTTATAATTTAAAATCTTGGTTCTATTGCTTTTATAATTATTGAATATGTTCATAACCTTGTAAGATAACACATAATTTAAAATTTAAAATCTTGGTTTTACTGCTTATATATGGTGCCAGCAACAAAGAATTATTTAATCCGTGAATCAAAAGAGCATATTTGGGTTGCTACTATATTTGTTTTGAAGGATCGCAATATGCAGCAAAAACAAAAATTGCAATCATATGTTTATATATTCTATTGAATAATCATACTCATAATCAGACCAGACAGAATAAATATTTGAAAAGTGACGATTACTTGATACGAAACTTCGAAAATACGAAGCTTCTATATGTTTCACGTCAAAAAATATGTCCTATTTTTTACACTTGATATGAATATGGATAAATTTGAAGAACCCTTTTTTCAACAATGGAGAAAATAATTTTCTCAAACTTTTCTCTTGTTTATTTTTCCATACAAATAAACAAAAACAAAGAATATTTCTATATCTTAGTTTTCTTTCTAACGTACAAAAATAAATAATATCTCTATATTCAAACTCCTCTTTGTTTACTCTCAACGTACAAAAACGAAAGTCTCACATTCTCTTCACCGTTTCTCAAGCACACACTCTTCTCTTTGTAAGTAACTATTCTCCCATACATGTAAAAACGAACAACGTCCATATCTCTTCTCCCTCTTCATGCACGTTGTCTCTTGAAACAAAACAAAACAAAGACTTTTGTTTTGTATGTCACCGTACTAAAACGAACGAACAACACTGAAAGAATATAATAAGAGTTTCTCTTCTCTACATTTTTCATGCACACCAAAAAGAAACGAAAAAAAAAAACTTATTATCTTACACTTTTCGTTTTTTCTCCATAAGTCATTTTAATAACGTTTCTTTTTCAAAAACTTAAACCACCACCGACTCATGCTTTTAGTTTGGTCATACCTTTTGGTTAATTAATAAAACGTGATTTCTTCATTATTGCCTGGTCAATCCACTATGAAATTATTCTAAATGATTTGAGTTATTGTTTGTGAATTTGA
>JANIHY010000210.1:81489955-81500321 GCA_027479065.1 Erythroxylum brevipes
TCGGGAAGGTCCCGGCGACAAAAATTTTTGTTTTCCGCACCTGGTACATGTGATGTACCTCCCGGGATTTTCCTACAACTTTTCCTAGTTTTGATAATAAAGCAAGTGGCCCATCAAATTTTTGCGTTTTCGGGATGCTGTCCCTACTTAATTTATAGATGATTTTTCTTACTGTGAGTTTTTTTACTCACCTAAGCAAGTACTCCTAGTTATTTTTCATTCGCTATAAATCTAAAGCCCTCAATCATTTTATTAAAATTTGTTCTATTATTGAAAAATATTTTGGACACCTAATAAAGAACTTTCAAAGTGATCTACGTAGCAAATACCAAGCTCTGACCCAATACCTTAGTTAAAACGATATCTCTCATCGAAGTGCTTGGCTTAAAACATTTAAGCAAAATGGTTGCGCAAACATTGAGGTATAGTTGAAATAGGTTTATCTCTTCTTAATCATGCATTAATGCCAATATCATTTTAGATTCATGCCTTAAAAATAATTTCTTATCTTATAAATCACCTACCTGCACTAGTCTTAGAACACAAAACACCATCTCCTTAATTTTTAGCCAGCCTCCAGATTTTACTGAATTGTGTTCATTTGGGATTTTATGTTATCTTTGTTTGCATCCATAGACTCCTTATAAGTTATCTCCTCTTTCTTCTCCCTGCATTTTTCCTGGTTATTCCAAAATATTTAAGGGATACAAATGTTATGATGTTGTCACTCACAAAATTTACTACTAATGCCATGTTTTGTTTGAAGAACATGTGTTCCCATTTTGGTCCTCAACCATCACTAGCACCAATCCACTAATATTACCAATTCCTTAACCGATAAACACTATAGCACCATCAGTTCATGTGTTGTCTCCTAATCTGTTGGAAGTTACACAAGAAGTAACTTCCGACAGTTATCGTCCTCATATAAAAGGATGAAATGATGATTACATTGTTTACAATTTTGAGACAATCCCTCCTTATATGCTTAAACTCTCTCCATTCTCTCTCACGTAAAGCAATCATCAAAGGCTTAGAGTTTGGGACGTGTATTAATCGGTGACTCTAGTAGCTAATCGTAAAACGAAGATTAGCAGTCAACAAATCGATCCAGTACTTCTGCATTAAGGTTAGTCCTTAAATATAAATCTACATTGGTATCAGAGCCAAGTTTTACATCTACCATTGATTTGTGTATTCTATTATGTTCATTCATATGTTCTCGTAAGTTTACATTGAAATGATATTTTTACGAAACCAGAAATTTTTCGTTTCATTTTATGTACAGGTATGAACATTAAGAGTACACTTAATAACAATGGTAAAATCATGACACATAAATTCTTGTTTTTGTCAAGTTATGCACAGTAAATGCATAAATAATCTTGTCTTTATTATATGAAAGAAGAGATCATTTCATGTGTCATGGTTTTCGGTTTTTGTGCATGATGATACAAGTGTCTTTAACATGTTAATTAAGCGATCATATGCTTAAAAAGTGTAGATGAGGACATAAATGAAAAACTAGAGAGCACATGAAAGTTTGTTCATTAAATATGCATGACACGAAAACCGAAAAAAAACTTTATGAAAAACCAGAAAGCACGTGAAAGTTTGTTCATTAAATACGCATGACACGAAAACTGAAAAAAACTTTGTTCCTTCTTCTTTAAAGCATTCTCTTATATGCTTTAAGAAAGAGACCAACGGTTTAAAGCAAAGAAATGAGGAACAAAAGTCTTTCTTGTTTTTCGTGTTTGTACGGTGATGAGAGTGTGCATTAAATGCATTAAAACAAACTTGTTATTCATACCGAGAATCTCATGTGAATAATTAATTTAAAAAAATCTAATTTATGTCATAAGTGATGATTATGAGCTTGGTGAAATTTTCGATCTTATGATATGAATGACAATATTTTTGATAATTTAATTATTCAGATATGTGCCTCATATCATGTTTATATATATTTGTAGATATGACAACTAAAATCTTGATCGGTGATTTGTCCACCACTGAAAAATTGGATGGGTCCAATTATGATATGTGGCAAAGGAAGATTCAGTATCTTCTAAATGAACGAGAATTGCTCGAACATTTGAACACAATTATGATTGCGTCTTCAATCAAAGACAAAGACAGAAACGATATTGATATTGCTAGTGAGCAATATCAAGCATCCTTAAAGGCTTACTCGGATTGGTCCAAAAAGGATCGCAAGGCATATTATACTATGTTGTATTTCATGCATGACGATTTAATTGGAGAATTTGAGGATTGTCCCACTGCTAAGGATATGTGGGACAAACTTAAGATCACTTTTGGTTAAACATCTGCTACAAGGCTTCATGCTTTGCACCTCAAGTGGATGAATTACGAGATCAATATGACTCGTACTATGGCTGAACATTTACGAACCATGAGTGCAATGGTTTATGATCTTAAGGCAGCTGGTCGGGCTATCTCTAAAGAGGAGAAAGTCCTGATTGTGATTTGGGCTCTTCCAGATCATACTGAGCATTGGAAGAATGTGAAACTTGTTTTGACCCATAATGAAAACGTCAAAACCCTTTCAGAGATCACTAGGCACCTAAAAATGGAGGAGGATCGCTTAAAAGCACCAGACTCCTCCAATGTGGCCCTTGTTGCTAAAAGCAAAGGACCAAAGGGCCACAATGCCAAACGAGATAAAAGAAAAGGTTTTCGACCTCCTCAAAGGAATGGACCAAAAGGTCATATTGGGATGTGGATTAATCGGTGACTCTAGTAGCCGACCGTAAAACGAAGATTAGCAATCAACAAATCGATCCAGTACTTCTGCATTAAGATTAGTCCTTAAATATAAATCTTCATAATCATTATCCTGAAGCAATAGCCTTAACCATGCATATGACAAATCACCAAGTCAACATACTAACTCCTTCCAAAACAACAAGGCAACTGTCCATTCACCAATCATCTCAGCCCTAAATCAGACCACTCTCCCAATCAACCTAACTCACTGAAGCCTTTGAACTCAACCAACCCCACTACTTCACTAGAAGTCATACCATCACATGACTCTTTAAATCCCAGTCCAAATCAAACAAAGACATCCTCTATATCTTAGCTAATTCTAATTAACCTCTAAGTGGATTTATCGTACTACAACTTGAAAGTGTCACAAAATCAAAAACCACGATCAAAAGTCACTAAACTGACTCATCTGATGGTGACCAGCGTTAAAACAGGCATTTAAACCTAGAACCTTCTCAAATCATCAACTGAAAATGAGCCATGTACATATAGTAAGGTAGCATCAAGTACATCATGGCATTAAGCAATGGAAGATAAGATATAAGTCCTATTCACGAATGAAACTTGGCAATTAGTTCCAAGGCAGCCTTATTATGATATAATCGGTAATAAATGGGTATATTGTATTAAGCAAAAGGCAACCAGTAGTGTGGATTGATGCAAAACCCGTCTCATAGCTAAGGGCTACCATTAACGACCAGAGCTAGATTATCAAGAAACTTACAATCTGATTATAAAGCCAGCAATAATAAATTAATTCTTTCTTTAGCAGTGATAAAAGGTTGCAAATAGAACAACTCAATATCTCAAACACATTACATTATGGACCATTAAAAGAAGTAGTTTACATGACCCAACTTTGAGGGTTTGTAAATCTTGATTATCCGACAAATGTGTTCAAGTTACAAAATTCACTCTACTTTCTCAAATAAGATCCAAGATAGTGGTTTCATTGTCCCACCTATTGCCTTTTTACTATGAGCTTTATAGGTTCCAAAACAAAATGTGTCTTTATATTTTAAAAAGGCCGATGATGATAGAGCCTCGTTTATATAGACAATTTATAGGGTATTTGGAATGATATGAATTGAATTCAATATTGCAATGTTTGGAAATAGAAAAAAGGGATGGGTTCAATTCCTTTATAAATTGAATTCATCTGAAAAAGCATCGGAATTGAATTACAAACTGGGACTTCAATTCTTCTTTTAAACGTTAAAAATATCCTTCCAATAATACCCATCTAGTCCTACCATATATCTCTTTACCTCAAGTGGCCCCTCCCATCTCAAACAGTCCTTTCCACCAAGAAACGGAACAACATCACCTTCTCCACGAATCAGCACCTCCCACAATATCCAGGTTTTTCCTTTTCCTTGTTTATGGGTGTCTTTTCTTTTTTCGTTTTTCTGGTTTATGATTATCGTTCTCTTTTATATCCATCGTTCGATTTAACTTCTCCTTTCATTTTCTTATCCTGTTTACATTTTTTTACATTTTTCAAATTTTTTTGTATATATCTAGATTTTTTTGTTTGATTGTTTTCTTTTCATTTTAATTTGATTTGCAATCAATTTTTTCTTTTCATTTTAATAATGAACTTTTTGATGATATCACTTATAATGAAATTGATGTTTATAACTTGCTATATGTAATTGTGAATGTTTATTATTAATAAGATTGTTTATAGTCAAGGGTAAAAAGATCATATGAAATAATTGAATTCATTTTGATTGTGTTTCAAATAGTGTAATTAAATTCAATTCTAATATTACTGGGTTTATTTCAAACAGTGTAAATTGAATTCAATTCAATCTCATTAATATAATTGAATCCGATTCGTTAATGAATTCAATTCGAAAGTTTGAAAATGGTTCGTAATCATTACTTAAAGTAATCAATGCCAATTGCAGCTACCATATCTGTATAAGAGCAATATAAATCGTGAATAGATTATTACTGAAAATTTTGAAGGAGGTAGTCGTTTCGCAAACTTTCTAATTCATTTCTAGCAAAAAAAATTCAGAAAAATTAAGAGCACTAAAAATTTGGTAACGCAGTTCGACACACCTTCCCTACGTCTGCGAGGTTCTTATCCAGCTTAATAAATTTCACCGAAGTATAATAGATTTATCTAAGGCTTCACTGAGCTGACATCACTCAATCCTTGACACTATCTCTCAATCTCACTTTTAGTTAAATAATTTTACACCCAATAATACGACCATCTCGTACTAACTTCGATGGAGGATTTATCTCAACAATTTATTATCGAAAGAAAAATAAACAAATAACTCAAGTGATCAATCAACTAATAACAAAACAATAAGGCACTTAGATAAAATATAGACAACTTTTTGAAAGGTTAAGCTCCAATAAAATAAATCTAGAATTTGTTGCAATAATAATGAGCTGATTCACATAAATATCATCACGAAGCTACAGCTACACTGATAACACATTCACCAACCAAAGTATATGCAGCCTATAAAGAAATCAATTAATAATCGTTGCTGCCTAAACAAAAACCACCCTTGGCCACACTTCCAAAAAATTCCAGCAATGTTATCTTTAAGAAGATCTAATAAAGAGAAGGCCATATGGAGTCACGGAAACTAGGAAGCCTTAATGTTGTGATCTATAACCAATTGAAGCTACTCTGGTTTGTGTGATAATGATGCCGGCAACAAGAACTCATTTATGCTTCATTGAATTTTTCCTGAAAGAATGTTGCCTTTAGGTCTTTTGCTTATCCAGAGAAAATTTTTTATTCAACATAAATATTCACCTTACCTTTATCTTGTATCCCTAAAAACAATGAAACCAACCACACAATAGATATCCTTCAGCTGTCAATTGGTGCTCAAAACACATGAACTCAATGCCACACACACACGTCAACTGTATTACCGCACACTCACATTGGAGATCAACTACAACCGTAGATTCAAGATTGGCACCAATCCTTCACATAATAAGAGTCTCACTTCAATATTTTTCTTCACAAAAGATTCACTATAGCTATATGTTAGAGATGTGCATGACACAAACACACTTAAGTAAGAAGAGTCCACCTCCAACAAAGTCCCACTTCAATATTTTTCCACACAAGAGATTCACTGTAGCTATATGTTAGAGACGTGTATGACATACACTTAAGTAAGAAGAGTCCACCATGACCACACAAAGAAGAGTCCAAATACCAAAACACAATATCCTCATCCTTTTTGTTTTATCAATCTACAAAACCCACAAATCCAACAGTAATACAATTTTAATATCAACATGATAATAGACTCCATTGTAATGTAGGATTTTTTTCACAACTACACACTCTTATTTTTAATCCCACTATAATTTATATCTTATATGTCCAATTAATAAATAATGCCAAAATTATTTACTTATATATATAACATATATCCTAACAATTATTCTACATCAGACTTCTATACAGTACTTAAAATTACAATCTATAGAGATAAGCATGAACAGTTATCAAAGATTACAACAAATAAATGATAGACTTTAAATATCAGATGTGATCCTTATCAAGTATTAGATAAAGGAGATCAAGGATAGCGATCCTTGTCACCCTCCCATAAGTGGATTGTGGTATGAAACAACAAACTTGTCCCGTAAGTAAAGAAAACAAGTCTTGGGCAAAGGTTTTGTCAATCCATCAACAAGTTGTATTCCAGTAGATATATAGTAGACTTGTAGTTCTTTGTGAGCACATTCATCACGCACAAAGTGAGAATCAATCTCCAAGTGTTTGGAACGAGAATGAAAAATCGGTGTAGTTATTAAATATGTGGCACTAAGGTTGTCACAAAAAAGTAAGGGAATCTGTGAACAAGACTGATCAATTTCTTGAAGTAGGGATTGTAACCACTAAAGTTCTTGGACATTAGATGCAAGTACTTGGTACTCAGCTTCTATGGAGGATCATGCCACTGTGCATTGCTTCTTGGAAGACTAAGATATCAGATTATGTCACACGACCAAAACATAACCACTAGTTGATTTTCTGTCATCAATGGAGCTAGCCCAATCAATGTCATTGTAGGCAAAAAGCTGAGTTGAGGATGACTTTTTGACAAGTAATCCATGATCAGAAGTGGTTTTCAAATAACGTAAAATATGTTTAACAGCTTGCCAATGTTGATCACGAGGATCATACATAAATTGTGAAGCTTTATTCACAGAAAAGGAGATATTAGGATTATTGAAGACTACCAACAATTGATCTATTTAGTGTTGGATCTTAAACAGAAGTAAAAAAAAAAAAGCTAAAAGTTTGAGGGTAGTGCAAGCAGGTGTTGACAAAGTATTATCATCCTACATATGGTATTTTTGTAAAAATCATGAATGTACTTAAGTTGGGTTAACAGTAGGCCCTCAGACGTCCACTTAGCTTCAACCCTAAGAAAATATGAGAGTTTGCCAAGGTCTTTAAATTTGAACTCAGAATTGAGCTTCATGATTATTAGACCCTGAACTTTTCTTAGAAGACTAGAACTAATAAATGAGAAATGTGGATATATCTATGTTCTGCTTTGGTGTTTCTGATGGATAAGAGATTTTGAAATGAGAAGAATTAAGGAGAAAGTTAGAAGTAGAATGAAAGCAAAAATGAAGTTGAATTTGTGTAGTAAATTGGTAGCCAAATATTTTGCATCTGACTAACATTTGTTGGTGTTGGTTACAAGGCATGCCTGAGGGGTTGTGTGATATTTTTTGAATTGATTGTGTTTATTTGGAGTGTCAATGGTTGGATTTTAGTGGGAATGTCTTTAAGTTAGTGAATGAAAGGGAAAAGACATGATTTTGTTAGGTACATTGGGATGAATTTATGATGCTTTTAAAGTGTTCGAATGAAAGTTTTGTTACAGTTGTCTTAAATTGTTTCATATGTTCTACTTTTAGCTATAAAATTAACACGAGACTCACAAATTTTTAGTTTGAATGTCAATATGCTTATAGTTTAGAAAGTAAGTAGAAAATGAAGAATGTGCATGGATTTCACATACATAAACGAGGCATGTTTAAAAGATAACTTCTCATTTTCAAAGATTGCTCAATTAGTGGATGTTACTTTAGGTCAACAAATCCTAAGTTTATAAATGACAAATGACAATTTAACATATAATTAGACCAAGATGAATGAAACAAATGAAGAAAATAAATTATTTAGCTTGTACCTTTGTTATCTACTATTATAAATTAGTGTTAAGCCTAAATAATATGTAAGCAACATACTAAACGTTAGTCAACTTAATTTTTTAAAAACAGCTTGGAATAAATCTAGGAACATATGTCAATAATATAGTTGTAAAATAAATGTGGGAGGAGATCATGTTGCTAACTTAGAAGAATCGTTTACAACCCTATGATAGGTAAAGGAAGTCGAGTGGACCTAAGAGTAGTAATAGGCCTTTGAATAATTAAAAGATTACTATAAATGTTTACCGTTGTTATTAACCCTAAAGTTATCTAAAATCTTGTAGAGAGGATACTTATGTAATAAGAAAAATTCTCCCTACACACTATGTGAAAGCTCTACCCTTATAGATCCCTTTTAAGGTAGAAATCGATAATAAAATGGCCAAGATATGCTAACATTAATACTAAGTTTTTTCATATTTCAATTCTTAGCAAAAGCAACATTAATATAAAGATAGCTTTGGAATTATGTGTGAGAACAAGAAGCCAATAAAACTAGCTTAAAATTTTTCCAAGAACACCTTAGGTTGCTCCAAAGAAAATGGATGTAATATTTAAGTTAACAAAACCTTTATCCCTCATTTAATCACTAACTAATAGGTTGATTTCCTTATCATTCATGAATATTGATATTGAAAGATCCTTGTTCAACGTTGATGCCAATAAATCCCTTAGAATTTATAGCATAAATGCCTTCTTTTTTAAAAGTCTTAGAGCATATTAGGGAATACTATCACAAAGATAATTCTAGAACTCTTCTCAATAAGTAACTTAATGCGTTTAATATGACACTTATATGCCTCATATCAAATGAATAAAGTTCCTCAACCGTGGAAGACTTTGGATATATATTATGTTGTAATATTTTGTATAAGATTATCTCTAATATGCTTTCTTTAAGACACAAAATTTCTCTTGGCATTGGTATACTTTCATAGGCCCTATAGACAAGATTCAATTGACAAAATTGTTTAGTGAGCTGGGTGTAATTACTAGAATTGAATTGTCTTACCTTAGGCATGCCAAAAAGTTGAAGGAAGCAACTTGCTACAAAATGCTTTGGATAAAGTTTCGGTAAAATTTCTATTTATTTAGTTATATGAAATATTATTTGACTTATTTAAAGATTAATAGCAATTTTAATTGTTGATCACCGATGAAGCTGAATATCATTGATATTAGCAATCCTGATGTTTCAAATTGTGTCACTTTACTTTTGAAACAAAGGGTAAAGGATTGCCGTTATCAACTACATAAATATTACAAAATTTTCCTTCGGATGAGGAGGGCCAAAGACATGCTCTCAAATAGATGTCTGAAGAAAATTGGAGTAATATGTGTGATTATTAGGCCTCTGCCAAAGTTAAGGTTTGTTTTCTTTCTCTTCACATTTGCTTTCATTAATCTTGTTACATCATTTAATGAATATTTCTTTTCTATATTTAGGAAAAGTGTTAGAACGCCAAGGTTAACAGAGGAAAAAAATGAAAATTCCTCACAACCAAGACTTCAAATCATTTGTTATCATATAAAATGAATATGTAAGTTCTTTGTTTACAAGTTATAATTATATCAATACATATAATATTATTTATTGTGTTTTGATTTTTTTTTTCATAAAATAGAGACAAAGGGAACTATGGAGAAGAGTATGATAGGATTACACTCTACAAATTGACACACTATAAGGAAGGTGAAGGTTGGAAGTCTGAACAACCACACAATAATTACGTAAGTACAAAAATTTGTTACAATTTTAAGTTTATTTATTTATGTAGTACTAATTAATAATATTTTAATTTCATTTTGATTTTTTTTAAAAATTTTAGAATAAGATACAGAGATGTTATAAACATCAATGTCTGAGGGAAATAAGCCCAATGTAGACGACATTTGCAGCAAGGTGCTTGGTACATCAAAGGTCTTAGGTTTAGGCTTAAGCCAACTATTTTATCCTCATCAACACCAGCATATGTTGATCATCTTCAAAAGGAGAACCAGTTACCTAAGGCTCAATTAGAACGTAATGAAGAAAAGTTAAAACGTTGTGAATAAAACATACAACATACTATAAAAAAAGTTGGCTAAGTTTGAAAAGATGATCAGACAAATACTTGACCTAAATTATGTAAGTAGTAATGGCAATGAAAACGACTCTTAATCGTTAAACTAATATTTGTATTTTTTTTACATTAGTAATTTTGAAAACATTTGTAAATAACATTTAATAATATTTAACTGTTTATAGATTCTAATTATTTTTATTATATTTTAGTATAATAAATTACATACAAAAATTTAAATATTACATACAATAAGATGAATTAAAAATTTCACCAATAAT
>JANIHY010000210.1:81760114-81773801 GCA_027479065.1 Erythroxylum brevipes
TCCTCTGCTAGTTTTTGAATAACAATCTAAGCAATGTACTCCTACCAATTAAATAGAATTTCATTATTTATAACAATCGAATTCTAACTGTCTAATCTTGATCTGCTACGGATGCTTCTTTATACGCGTTGCATGGCTGTGCATGGGAGTTTCCTCTGTGGAATTCTTGAGACATATTCTTCAATTCTCCAGCCTTGTTTCGCCAGAAGGGAGATATTGAATTGCTGCAGATCACGATATCCCAAACCTCCGAAGATCTTGGGGATGGCTAACCTCTGCCATTTCATCCATCGTATACCTCCACTAGCTCTTCCTCCATTTTGCCAGAAAAAGCCATTCATAAGTTTCTCTAGCTCTTGACAGGTATCTATCGGTAAGAGAAACAAGGACATGAGATAATTAGGCATAGCCTGTGCCACAGTCCTTAACAATATATCTTTTCCAGCTTTTGAAAGTACTGTAGCTTTCCATCCTTGTAACCTCCTTGTAAGCTTTTCTACCACATAATGAAAAATTTGGCGTTTACCCCTTCCAACGACTGACGACATACCTAAATAGTTTGTATGGCCTGCAGTTTCCGCAACCTCCAAAGTTTGACATATCACAGTCTTCATATGAGGCGGAGTATTCGGAGTAAAAGAAATTCCTGATTTAAGGAAATTTACTTTTTGACCCGACGCATGTTCATAGATTTTTAAAATATTTTTCAACTGCCTTGCCTCCTCCTCTGTAGCCCTTGTAAAAAAGATAGCGTCGTCAGCAAAAAAGAGGTGTGACACTGGAGGAGCGCCTCTTGTAACCACTGCCCCATGTATGTATCCTTGTTCCTGTAATTTATGTAGACTAGCTGACGTTGTTTTCGTTTAAGCTAAATTGTCTACAGCTTCCTCCCCTCATTTCCCCTCCCCATCACAGCCCCATTTCTCTCTTTTGTCGTCGTTGTCTGATCGCTCCTCTCGTCGTCCGATTGCGCCTTATCGTCGTGTCACCGTGCATCATCGTCGTGCCACCATCCTCGACGAGCCAACATGGTCATCTCTGTCGCTACTGAAGGCCACCGCTTGTCGTGTCACCACACCTCGTCGTCGCTCATCCTCGCCGTCTTCGTCGCATTTACTTAAGGTATTGTATACATTGTCGTCATCTTTTTATCTTTTTATGCCAACGAATAATTGTGGGGACAGTATTATATTGATTATCGTTGTGGAGTTGTACTGCGGTTGTCAAGAATATTGATATTTTAACATATTGGAATGGAGAAGTTTGATCTAAACATAAAGATTTGGGTTGAGTTTTATTCCTAATATCGTGATTCATAAATTTGAACAAGTCGATGAAGTTGTAATCTTCACACAATAAAGTACCAAGTTCTTTGATCTTTTTTGGGTTCATATATGTATAATGGATTTTGTTGTACTTTTCTTTTCACTAGTTGGCCATGGCTATAAAGGCTATATGGATATGAAGTGACTTATATCTTGTATGAAAGCTCAATGGCTTAATAATAAGGGCACCTTTTAATGGAGTGGGTAATTCGGTGGCTTTAAAGAACGGAAAGTGACATATTTTGCTTGTTGCTGCCACCCCTTTGTAGAAAAGTGATGGATATATCAATCATAGCATTTAAAAGTTTAAACTATTACTCATGAAGTTCTATTTATCATACCTGGTTATGCATATTTCTTATTTGAATTAGATTGTTGATTAGTTCTTTACGTAGAATGTCTATATTGATATTGTAGTTGTCTCAAAATATAACATTTACATTTTAAGTTATCTTTAGTATTCAAAATGTATCATGTTCATCTAAAAACTTTAAATTTACTAATTTTTGACTTCTTCCCATTCCAAATCTCATAAAGGGTTTTTATCCAAAGTTGGTGTTATTTAGACTCTATTAAAACTGTAACACGTTGTAGCCATAATTTTTGCCTAAAAATATATAGGGAGATCATACTCAATTTTCATAGTCTTAACTATTTCTTACAAAGTCCTATTTTTTCTCTCAACAAGCCCATTTTGTTGAGGGGATCTTCTATTAGAAACGTTATGAAAGTTATCATTATCTTCATAAAAAGGTTTCAAGTCTTTCATTCTTGAATTTCCTACTAAGGTCACTCCTAATAGATGTAATAGAGAGTTTTTTTTTTCATTTTGAACCCTCTTTACAAATTTAAGAAATTCCCTAAAGCATTCATCTTTTTTAGCTAAGAATAAAACATCAGTAAATCTACTAAAGTCATCAACTATAATAAAAGCATAAAATTTTCCACTTGGACTAGCAACTCTAGTTGGTCTAAAGAAATACATATGAAGTAGTTGTGAAAGTATAATGGAAGTTATCAACTTTTCACTCTTGAAAGAGCTTTTGGCTTGTTTTCCTATTTAGAATGCTCCATAAATCTTGTCCTTATTAAATTTTACCTTAGAAGTTTTTGAAAAGTTATTTAGAGTAGAGGTTAAAGATAAGGTTCATGATTGTATGTCCAAGCCTTTTATGCCAAATCTATACATTTAACATTTTTATAGTTGGTAAACTGGCATTTTACATATACTTAATATTAGGTGTTGCATCACTTATTTATGCTAATATGAGAATATATAGCATGATTATGAATTAATTTGTTAAATTTTTAGGTTTTTAAATCATGATGAGATGATCTAAGTCCATAAACTACTATAAGAAAACACTTAACTAAAGTTACAATATGAAGGTTATTTATTTCAAAACTTTTGATTCTATCAATTGGAACTTTATTCTAGCTTTTAGGATTTCCTATGTAGCTTACTTGAGGATTTCCTATCTAGCTTACTTTAGGATTTCCTTTTTTTTAATGAAATATGAGAAATTAAAGATATACAACATATCATTTAAGGATAATATTTTGTTTTCATGTATAGTTAACCATCTTTCCTTCTCCTCGTCGCTCACCCATCGCGTGTTGTCGTCATCATCTTCCTTTAATCATCGGTTGAGTAACATTTTATTCTTTGATTGTTTTTAACGAAGTCGTTGAGTTTTGTTCGTTATTGTGTTTTATGTACTACTTTGATTGTAATTGTGTTCATTTCTTTGTTTTGGTTATCTTCTTTGACCGTCAGCTCACTCTAGCTCCATCATCTTCTTCCTTCACGTGCTTCAGTGACTTCTTCTGCGTGTCGGTTGAGGTAAATGGGTTTTGATATTTACTAGGTTTTTGTATACTTGGTTTAATTTGGGTATTTGATTGTGGTTTGAACCTCTCATTTAAACTTGCTGCATTTTTAATGTAAATGGCCTACACCAACCGAAATTTGTTTGTAGTATGAAATTCGGTTTGTGGCCTTAAATTTTAAGTATTTTAAATCTAAATTTAAGTTTGTGGTACGAACGTATATTTGTTTTGTGATGGGACTGATAAATGAATGATTTTAGGGGTTTTGAGGAACTTTAATATAGGTTATTGGTTGAGTTGCTACCGAAATAAAGAACGAAGAAGAAATGTAGAAGTATTATTCTTGTGTGTATATAATGTGATGTATATCTACCTGTTTATATACTCTAAGTGACTTTAACTAAAAACAAATCAACTAAATATTACACAATATTAATGTACATAATTCTAGGACTTTGGAGATGGTTGAATCATTAGTCTCTTGTGTTTTAGTAATTTATTTTCCTTCTTCATATTTTAAGTAGTTAAGCAATGACTATAAACCTTACCATAATTTTGGAAATTGACATTACTTAGTTTGCTAGTATTTTTCTTAGGTTTTTATTGATTTATGCTGCAATTGGTAAAATTCTTATATTGTGTATGCCACTTGGTACTTGAGCTCTTGTGGCTTAAATGTTGTTGGTCATAGTTTCACTTGTAGAAAGAAAACTTTGACAGTTAAAAGTAGCTTCATGTCTTTATATACTTACACTTTTCAATTTAACTGTAGTAAAGTGAATAGCAATTAAGGCAAGCTATTGTATTATAACTATGTAGTATACGTGCATTTTCAATAGGTTTGTGCTCCTCTGGATTGTTAAGACAAACTCTATTATATTAGAAACTAGGAATTCCACTCATCAATTCCATCAAATAGGAGAGTTGGTGGAATGGGAAGTTCATGTATTGATTTGTGAACAAAGAAGACTCTTTAACATTTGACTTGTGTTAAATGTACACAAAGCCTACATATTGATCGAATTCTATAAATTCCACGACCCTAGAATTCTAAAAATTTCACAAGCCTAAGATTCACAATGAGAACTTGTTTTCTTGATCACAGGTGTAAACAATGCCATGTACCATAGTTTTGAAATCAATTGTAGGTGATTAATTCAATTGGTTAATACTTGGGGGATGTTATGTAAAGTTTAGATGTTCTGTAAACTTTGGAGAACATGAAGGATACTAACTATGGAATCACTGTTTGAAATTAACAGTTTTACATAAATGAGTAATGTTGATAGATCTTAGATGTATAGACGATTAACAACTGATGGTTTCATTAATCCTGAGTTTGTTGAGGGAGTTAAAGCTTTTATTCATTATGTATGTTCTCAACCTGCATATATGGATGGCCCAAAGAACAGATGTCCATGTAAAAAATGCAAACACATTCGTTTCCTTCCTATTGATGAAATGAATGGGAATTTGCTGAGCAAATGGTTTGTCCCAAATTATTTTGAGTGGACACGACAAGGGGAACCATTGATTTGTAGCACTTCAAGGGGTAATGAAGTACAATTGTCAGTGAACTTAAATGAGTTTGAAGGGAGAATTGGATTTAGAACAAATAATGTGGATGCAAATGAAAATCCTTACATGTAAATGGTTTATGATGCAGCTGGTTATACCTTTCAAGAAAATATAGAAAATCTTGAAGAAGAATCAAACCCACATGCAAAACAGTTTTTTAACTTATTACATTCAACTAACCAAGAATTATGGCCAAATTGTGATACAATGACTTAATTGTCTTCAATTGCTCGAATATTGAACATAAAGTCTAAAGGGCATTTTTTAATCGTAGTTTTGATAAAATTCTTGAATGATATAATGAATCATTGCCTCTTGATCATACAATGGTTAGTAGTTTTTACAATATGAAGAAACATATTAGGGGTCTTGGTTTGCTTGTTGAAACGGAAATTGAGATGTATGTTATTGAGGAGATGATGTGAAATTACAAGAGTGCAAATTTTGTGGTCAATCAACGTTCAAGCCTAGAAAGTATTATATGAAACATAAATTAGTAATCTGGAAGCGGATGTATTATTTCCCACTAACTATGAGACTTTAAAGACTATATGCTTATGATGTTACTACATCTCACATGAGATGACATAATGAACACGGACAGGAAGATGGAATAATTAGTCATCCATCAGATGCATTGGCATGGAAACATTTCAATAACACCTATGATGAGTTTGTAGCTAAAAGTCGAAATGTTAGGTTGGGATTGTCGACTGATGGATTCCAACCTTTAGGTTAATCCTACCAGCAATATTCACCACGGCCAATCATAATTACTCCTTATAATTTGCTTCCATATATGTGTATGAAATAGGCATATATGTTCTTGACAGTGATTGTGTCAGGACCCATAAATTCAAAGTATAAAATTGATGTATTCTTACATCCATTGATATCTGAATTGTAGCATCTTTGGAAATATGGTGTTGAGACATATGATGTGTCTCTAAAACAAAATTTTATGTTGAGAGCATCTTTGATGTAGACCATTAGTAATTTTTCGGCATATGCCATGTTATTTGGATGGAGTATAGCAGGGAAATTGTCTTGTCCTTATTGTGACAATGATTCTGATGCATTTTATCTTCCAAACAGGGGCAAAACATGTTAGTTTGACAACCACAGAAAATTTCTTCCTTAGATGCAATAAACAAAAGTTCATTAAGAATATAATGGTAAAAACACCTCCTCCCCCTCACAAAGCTAGTGAAGAGATATTGTAGGAGATTAAGGAATTAGACTTGTTGAAAGTTACAGAATTTGAAGGCGATGAAATTACTACAAGCATTAGCAAAAACTTTGGTTGGAGAAAATGAAGCATATTTTGTAATTTGTTGTAACATCCCATTATCCACGTTGAGGCTAAAATAGTAAATGTGAGAGATTTACTGAGAGATTAGAAATGTTTTTCATGCTCATGCATTATGTGATATGCTCATGCACATGAATATAGAATTTTTTGCACATGAAAATGATTAAACATGCATTCATTGACATTCCGGGTATCATTGTTTATAAATGTGATTTGATTAAGAATTGTGGTTTTTATATGTTGAAAATTAATTTGGAGGGTATATTTAGTGACTTAGAATTTGTGGTGAAATTTAGGAAAATTCTTGAATTTTTGGGTAATTTTTGGGCTAGGAAAAAATCAAGTGACAAAATAATTATTAAAACATAGTAGAAATTACTGTCAAATGGTAATAGAAATTTTGATAAAAGACTTTAGGATCTATTAAAAAGTGTCATTGAAAATTTGGAAGACAATTGGAGTAGAAATTGAAATTGATTGGACTAGCTAAATGAAAGAACCTATTCTAATGCTCTAGAAATGGAACACTTGTCACTTACCCCAACCATGTTTTAAGTCATGAGCTTTTACCTCAAAGTGTGAAAAGAGCCTCGAGCTCAGAAAGTGATTCAAAGCCTCAGGCTCAACGTTTAATGAGCCCTATATGGGACAGTTATCAATGAGCTCTACATGAGACAGTTATCAATGAGCCCTATATGGGACAGTTTAGGCACTCGGTCACAACAAAGTAATAAATGAAAAGTGGGTCTCATGCACATATGCATAATATGTTTGATTTAATTGTATTGAAAGGGAATATGAAATTGTATTGAATGGAAATGTGAAATTGTATTGAAGGTGACTGTGAAATTGTATAGAACGTGAATGTGAAGTGTGATAGTGAATATGAAATGTGATCTAATGGGAATGAAATTATGTGTTGTGTGTGACTAGGTGAGCCATCAATGATGGTCACTCACTGAGTTCGCAAAACTCACCCAAAATTTGCATCTATTTTTCAAGATGCAGAAGAATACCCCGTTATGCAACGGGAGTATATTTGCAGGATTCAAGTGAAGGATAGAAGTCATGATCAGTTTGCGTCTGCATTGCATGTCTTTATTTATGTAATAAAGTGTTTATTTGTATTTGTGAAATGGGCCCGAGTGGCTATTGGAAATTGTGTATAATGAAATTGTATATGATTGAATGAGGACCCAAATTAGGCATTGAATTCCACATATATTGTTTTCAGAAAAAAAGAAAATTTACCTATTACTGAATGAGTGTTTTAGCATGCCACCCTCGCGGGGCACGGACTCGGATATCACCGTGGATGTCGGGTTCGGGTCGCGTAGGAGTGGGGTGTTACAGTTTCGTTTTTGTAGGTTGGTCTAGCCTGAAGGGGGAATTGGTAGATCCCAAACTATTCTTGGAAGTTAGAACTATTAAGTAAGAAACTTTTGGCGATTAGTTATGTGTAAAGAAAAGAAAATTTCTTGAATTGGAAGTGAAGTAAAAAAGATAGTTATGTACAAGATGGGTTATATATGAAATGTTGGAAGTTACAAGTTGAAACTTGTTCATTGAGTATTCTTTGATGTTTTAGCCATAACTTTTTCTGTAGTTATCCAAATGAGGTTATTCTTTAGTTGGATTAAACTAAAGAGGGAGGGCTACAAATTATCTAATAAAATATAGTTCTAATTCAGTCCCAAAGAATTTCAATTTTTGGATGGAAGTTAAGCATAGAGTATTGTCTCAGTATAAGAATAGTTTCAAAATGTTTAGGATATAACTTTCGGATTTCCAAACCAAATTGAATGATTTTGGTGTCACTAGAAAATTAAGAAAATGAGGAACATTTTTTGAGAAGGAAGTGTTAACAAATTCCTTCTGGATTTTGGAACGATTCAATTAAGGAGTTAGAAGTGTAAGATGTTTGTTGTAATAGATATAAGGGGTAAAATGGGAAGGACTAGTTTAATGAGGGGCAAAATAAGAAGAAAGATTGATAAAAGGGCTTGAAATAAGGAAGAAGGAGGAGAGAGGTAGTCAGAAGCCAAAATAAAGAAGAAAAAATGTGAGAGAAAGAAAATAGGAGGAGAAAAATCGAAGAAGCTAGGGAAGAAGGAAGAAAATCGTGGGAAGAAGAAAAGAAGAGGAATCATCTTGTTAAGGTAAGCTCCATGCTATTTTCCTCTTGTTTGGTTTGAAAAAGAAAATAGAAAAAATGGATTTTTGTGTTGGGAATGAATGGAGGAAGAAGATGATTGAGAGACCCATTTGATTTTTAAAGTTTCTAAACCAGGATTTGGATTTTCTAACCTAGATAGACCATGGGTAAGTTAATGCTAAACCTAATTTAGCAATTGTTTCATTTATTGTGATTGGAATGTTTTAGGGGTTTTATTGAATTGGATTTTAATGAGAAACTGGGTTGTTTTAGGAAATCAAGAAAATCCTACGCAAGAGCAAGGGAAAGGCCAATTTGAGTTTGGATTTTTAAGAGTTATAAGGTGGGTAAAATATTTATAGTTATTGTATAAATGGGCAATGTGCCTATACGTGTGTGTATATGCTTGAATTGCCAAATTGTGAATTTCTGTGATGTGTTTTATGTTATGCATTGAAAGATTTATGACATTTTGGTATGATTGAATTGTGAGTATGGTCATGCTATGTCGTGGAATTGTATCATGGAATTTTGATTTAAATGGAAAGAAGAAAAGCATGAGAATATGAATTTGTGATTGATTGAATTTAGCATGAAAATTGATTGTGCTTGGGAAAAAGTGGAACCGTTTCATAGTCACATGCACGTCGACATAAAACCTTCTCCCAACTACCCATTTGTGGCACAAGAGATCCAAAAAGTGGACTCGTTTCATTCACAGTGTAAACTTCGGTTTCTTCATTTTGTTCCACAAAACCCTTAATCCAATTGTTTGTGCATTTGTGTTTTGATATGTCAAGTTATGATGCAATTTGAGTGTCATGATTTGATGATGAATTTCATCCAATATGTTCTATGTGATGATATGTTGAATTATGTGATGTGAATTGGAATTGTGAATGCTGAAATTTCATTGCTGGATTAAGACAAGCCATGTATGTCTATATGAATATTCATATATGTTTGATTGTGTGGCTGATTGTCAATGGTTATAAATATATTATCGACTGAGCTGTATAGCTCAACCCATAATTTTCCCTCCTTAGGTGCAAAACGAGAAGTGATCCTTGTATGGCATTCGAAACTCCAAGATAGATACAAATCTTTTTTACTAAGCTAGTGACTATTTTGGATAGCTTTATAGGCATATCAATCATGAGCATCCTTTTGAATTTTGTATTAAGTTTGATGTGTATATTGATAGGTAAGTAAATCTTGTTAAAACATTTACTTGTTTAGAAATGAGAATAAAAAATTTGAGAAATAATTTTTGTGTATGATTATGTTATTTTAAAGGTTGAGTATAATGGATGTGGAAGTGGAATGTGTATGCTCATATTCTTCTTTGTTGAGGTTGCAAATTGTTGTTAGTATTAGAATAGCATGTTAGAGTTGGAAAGATTGTATGTCATGAATCATTTGAGGTGAGATTCAAGAGCTTAACGAAAGGTACTTAGTAGTTGAATTGGTATAAAGAGATATTGCATTTTGCAAGCTTTCATAGGTGAAAAAATGATGTTCTGAACTCAAAGCAAAAACTGCATAGATCTAGGCAGAATTAGCCAAAGTTTTCTCATGAAAGTTGTTGCTTTGCTTTCTAGCTATCCAACTTTATGAAGTAGGCAGAATTAGCCAAAGTTGTTCCATGAAAGTTGTTGCTTTGCTTTCTAGCTTTCCAACGTTATAAAGTATATGATTTTAGGATATCGGAGTTGAGAGTTATGACCATTACAAGTTAGGATGTCGGAGAGGATGTATATATGGAACAACTATAGAGAATGAACTGATATTGCACTAAAAGAGGTGAATTTGAGGAGATTATGAGTAAAAGGGATGTTAGAATAGATTTGGGATCCATTGGGGGAGTCTTGGAGGGTGAAAATTTTTGTTACACCCGAAGGTTACACAGTTAGGCCATGTATATTCACACTAGCCGTGTATTCCTGATGCAGGAAAATTTCCAGACCCGAAGGTTACATGGTCTGCCCGTGTAGTTTCACACGGCCCATGTTTTGACCCTCCATATGACAAAATCTTCTTTCTAGTTCTTCAAAAAGTTGTAGACCTAGAATTCCTCTTCGGAACCTTCTAAAGAATACCTTAATCCGATATCCCTAGTGAAAGTTATGCCAATTATCCCGAGATAGGTACAGCGTGATTGAGGACATAAGCATGGTTGATTCTTTCAGCCATAACTTCATAAGCCGACCTCCAAATTGAGTGATTCTTGAAGCAATAGATTCCTGACACATTTTATATCTCTCCATAAAAATTTGTAGCTTTTGGTGTTGATTTGAAAAAGATTGACGGAAGGAAAATGAAGGATTGGTTGGAAGGGCATAACTGGATTATGAACACACTTTGTATTTTTAAGCATATCTTGAGCTATAGTGCTCCGAATTAGATGGTTCTTATTTCAAATTAAACTAAAGACATAGAACTACAATTGTTCTGAAGAAGTCAAATTGTGATGTTGGTGATTGGTTGGTGCCACCCTTATGAGATGACAGCAAAGTAAGAGTTCATTGAAATAACCTTACAAGGAAACCTACTCACACTTTTTGACTCCGGAATGATTGTTGGGCTCTGGAAATGGGGTACAACACTAGTAGCTAATGACAAGAATTTGTTATACCAAGCAAGGATTTTATATTTCAGCTTTTTTAACAAAAGTGTTAGGATATATGAATTAGTTTTGACATTATTTATTAATTGGAAAAATAAGATATTAATTGGATAACAACTTGGATTCAAAAGCTATATGGATAGTCTTCTAGTTGAAAAAGAATCTTATCTTGGATTGGATTCTATTATCATGTTGATATTGGAACTGTTTTACTGCTGGACATGCTAGTAATTAGATAGAGTTACTGCTGAATTGTATGGATTTTGTGGATTGAAGAAAATAAAGGGATGAGGTTGTTGGGTGTTTGAATTGAAGTGGTGTTGCATGGTTGTAGTTGGACTCTCATTGTCTGAAGGATTTGCGCACATATTCAATCTATGACAAAATTCAATCTCTCTAGTGTGTGCGGCATCGAGTGGATGTATGTGTGTGGCATACAGTGGGTGTGCGTTAATTGAAGTGTGAAATAAAAATGTAACTGATGTGAGTGTGTGAGTATTATTAAGTATACATTAGGTTTGTGAGAATTATAAAGTGTGCAATGGGCATTAATCATGTATGGAAAAAATAAAGCTTACGTGAGAGAGAAAGTCCTATTGGCATCATTGGTTTTTACAAAAATTCAAAGAAGCAATAAATGCCACTGTTCTTGTTGCCTGCATGACTATCACGTAAACATAGAGAAGCATTTTATGCGGAGTTGGTCTTATGTAGTGGGTGTGAATTGAAGATTGAAATTATATAGCTGAAGTGGTATTAATGGTAGCTGTTAGTTTTAGTTTGGGAGGAAGACGTCTTTGGAGAGGAGAACATGGGCAGCTCACGTTGCACAATTGATGTGGTGAGGCTTTAGTAAATTATTGTGTGGAGGTTTATTTACTAGATCTATCTTGCAGGAAGTCCTTCTGTCACAACTGTAACTTGGATTTGGAATGTGCGTGAATCAGCCTATTTTGTATGAATACCTTTTTGATTTATTGCAAAGGAGCTAAACCCATAAGGAAGTTGTTATGTTTCTATCTTAAGTATTTTCTGTTTTTGTTCTTAAATAGTTAATCACTTGAGTTATTTATTTATTGCCTTTTCGTTAAAGGAGTGTTGAAAAATCTTTTGACGAGGTTAACACGAGTCGGTCGTGTTATTGGATGTGAAATTCTTTCACAAGAAGTAAGGTTGAGAGATAGTGTCAAAGGTTGAGTGTTGTTGGCTCAGTAAAGCATTGGGTAAATCTATTATACTTTAGTGAAAGTATTAAGCTGGGTCAGGGCCCCAAAGATGTAGGCAAGGTGTGTTGAACTACGTTACCAAATTTTCGATGTTAATTTATTTTTGGTTCTCTTAATTTTTCTGATCTTTTTTGTTTGCTAGAAATGAATCGAAAAGTTTGCGAAACTACTACCCCCTTCAGTTTTTCAAAAGATATAAAATCTAAATATTTAGGCATATCCGAAGTAATAGGAACACCCAAATAGCAAAAAAGAGTTTCCTATAGTGCAAACCCCACCGTATTGCTTATCCATTATACGTTCCTGACATCAAAGGACACATACACGCCACTCTTTTGCTCATTTATCTTCATCCCTGACCAACTAGAAAATGTGTATACCATGTTCATCATCATCATAATAACATGAGGTTCAGCCTTGCAAAATGGAATAACATCATCAGCGTAAAGCAAGTGCGACAATTTCAAATCCCTACACTTAAAATCGTATTCAAATAGACCATTGCTATCCACAAGTTTAAAAATAATTTTAGAAAATCTCTCCATAGCTAGAGTGAATTGATAAGGGGAAAGAGGATCCCCTTTGCTAATCCCTTTAGAATTTAAAAAATGTCTTGTTGGAATCCCATTCACTAACACACTTATCGATATAGTTTGTATATGTTGGAACCCCTCCCCGGGTGAATAATGTGTCCCACGTCCTACGTGACGTCCGGACGCGCAATCCACGAGGGAGGGATTCCTCACCACGATGGAAAACTTGTTTCTTTGATTTAACTTGCAAGATCATGAACCTTGTGCTTATAACCTTGCAGAGTCCTTACCTGTAACTCAACATTCGTGGCGAGCGCACACCAATTAATCACCTAAATCATAAGTTGAATTATTCATATAAAATGTATCCTTAATCCTCGAGTTTGTTTTGAAGCAAGAATCACTTCAAACGGAGTTATATAACTCAAGATATGCTTAAAAAGCCTAAAAGAGCTCATACTCCAAATACTATCTCCAAACCGACCTCTTACTTACTTTAATGCAAACTTCTTCAATTCAACTTCAAATGATATAAATAATTTTGGTGAGAAAGATATATGTCTTAGGAATCTAATGGTTCAACTCTCACCTCAATTGGAGGTCGGATAAGGGAGATATGCCCAAAGTAATAGACTATGTTTACACCTTAAATCAATTTCAACCTCTTTTGGCGCAATCACCATAACTTTCTATTTATAAATCAGATTTCATTCATTTTTGGACCATTAGCAAATATACATCTAGATCTACAACTTTCATGAAGACCACAAAACAAGATTCGGCCTCTAACAATTTCTAAATTCAACATTTTTCCCGTAGCTGTCCGTTAAACGGACATGTGCGGGTGAAAGTGGCCCAATTGATCTGAGATTGTCCGTTAAACGGACATGCAAGTCCGTTTAACGGACATGGACTGGCCAAGGGGTGATTTTGCACTCGAGGATGTCTGTTTAACGGACATCCATGTCCGTTTAACGGACATTGGGTTTCTCAAAACTCCAATGCCTCTTCCAAACATCTCACCTTCAACCTAACTTCATAACCACTTGTATACTTCACAAATTTACTTATTCTAGAGCCTAAACACTTCATAACACCCTCA
>JANIHY010000210.1:82121440-82131994 GCA_027479065.1 Erythroxylum brevipes
GTGTTATTTCCTTGCTTATTTTATCTGTGGGATTTAATTTGTAATTTTTCCCAATAAGTAGTATCAGAGTTAGGTTTGGTTCTGTGTCCAAGCATTTCTTATCGAAGATGGAGGCAAAAATAAGCAAAATGATTAGCCTAAATGGCTCCAACTACTATATATGGAAGAACAAGATGAAAGGTCTTCTGCTCATCACAAAATGCATTTACAAGTGTTTACCATAACAAAACTAGAAAATTAATAGGATGAGGAGTGGGCATTTAACCATGAGAAGGTATATAGTTTTATTTGACAATTTGTTAAAGATAATGTATATAATCATATATGCAACGAGACTCATGCAAGGATGTTGTGGAAGAAGGTCGAGCAGTTGTATGCCTTAAAAATCGGTAACAATAAATTATTTTACCTGACAAAATTAGTACAAACAAAATGTCGAAAAGGTACCTCTATGGCAAATCACTTGAATGAATTTAAGGGGATCGTGAATCAATTATTAGGAATGGGCATAAAGTTTGATGATGAAGTGCTTGCCCTTTTCATGCTTACCTCCTTGCCAAAGTCTTGGGAGACTTTAGAGATTTCAATCGCCAATTCTACAATTGATGGTGTTGATAACATAGAATCTATAAAAAATGGAATTTTGAATTAAGAGATGAGACGGAGATTATAGATTCGACTTTTTCAACATAGTCAGAAATTCTGGTCACAAGTTTTGAGGGGAGGAGCAAATCTAAAGATCTAAATTTTAGAGATAAGAGCAGAGGAAGATTAAACAAATTTGCAAATGTTAAGTGTGATCATTGTAAAAAGAAGGGTCATATCAAAAGGTTATGTAGGAAGTTAAAAGAAGAAAAGAACAAAGGCAAAGAAGTAAAGAAAGATGATAATAGTGATGATGAATGTGCATCGATGACTACCACCATTAATGATTGTCATATTGTCTCATATGATAATGATGTGAATAATGCATCCTGTGAGTCCAACTGGATAGGTGACAATGGTATCACTATTTATGCCACATCACATAAAGAACTTTTCTTATCATATACACAAGGAGATTTTAATGTTGTTAAATGGGAAATAGTGTTTTGGCTAGTATCTTCGGAAAAGGTGATATTTACTTAGAGACAGACAATGGCATGAGACTACCTCTGACAGATGTCAGATATTTTCTTAATCTTTACCTAAATCTAATCTCGGTTGGCATACTTGATGATGAAGGTTTTGTAGCACTTTCAAATATGGAAAAATGGAAACTTTAGGCTCATTGGTAATCGCCAAAGGTAAGAAGTGCTCAAAGTTGTATGTGATGCAGGAAAAGGTATCCAATGATGTTGTGAATCCAGTGGAGAAAGATGATGCAATTGAATTGTGGTATACGAGACTTAGTCATATGAGCAAGAAGGGGATGACTCAGTTGGTAAAAAAGAATGCATTATTTAGTGTTAACTAGGTATATTTAAAGAAGTGTGCTGATTGTTTTGTAAGAAAGCAAAATAGAGTTGCTTTCAAAAGTTCCCCTCCTTTCAGAATGAAGAATGTGTTAAATTTGGTATATTCAGATCTATGTAGGTCAATGTCAAAGTCACTAAGTGGTGCTCAATACTTTGTGACTTTCATTGATGACCATTCTAGGAAGACGTGGGTATACACCTTGAAGACATAAAGTGTTAGATGTTTTCAAGCAATTCCATGCCTCAATTGGAAGACAAACAGGGAAGAAGTTGAAATGCATTCGAATAGACAATGGTGGAGAGTACACTGGATCATTTGACATCTATTGCAAAAAGCATGATATTCGACATCAAACTACTCCTAAGATATTGCAGTTGAATGATTTAGCTGAGAGGATGAACAAAACTTTGATGAAGAGAGTTAGATGTCTACTTTCATATGCAAAATTACCTAAGACATTTTGGGGTGAGGCTCTATTCACAGCATTTCATCTATTAAATTGCTCACCATGCATCCCTTTATAGTTTGATATTTCGGAGAAAGTATGATTAGGAAATGTTTCCTATGATCATATAAAAGTATTTGGTTACAAAGCTTATGTCCATATCCCTAAAGATGAAAGATCCAAGCCTGATGTTAAGACTCACCAGTGTATATTTATTGGTTATGGAGAAGATCAATTCGATTATTGGATTTATGATTCAGTCCAGAAGAAGTTGATTCGAAGCCTTGATGCTATATTTGTCGAAGATTAAACCATTGAAGATCTTGGCAAAGTGAAAAATGATGTTCCAAGAATTGATGGTGACTCGGTGGACTTATAGTTAATTCCTCCAAAAACAGTGCCAAGATAATTTGAAGATGAAGTTGAAAATCGCCAACTAAATGTATCTAATGATGATGCTCCCATTCAAAACCAATTAGATGAAGATTCTAATGAAGATGATATTCAAAATCAACCACCAACACTAGAGACTGCTCAGGTTCTAATAAGTAGATCTACACAAGTAAGACAAGTCACTACTAGATACTCCAGTAATCAGTACATGTTGCTTATTGATGGGGGAGAACTGAAAATTTTTAAGAGGCTATGATAGATGAACATAAGATGAAATAGGTTGAAGCCATGCAAGATGAGATGAAGTCCTTGCTTAAGAATTTGAGTTGGTGAAGTTTCCAAAAGGTAAGAAAGCCTTAAAAAATAAGTAGGTGTTCAAGATTAAGCATGATGAACACAATTCTCATCCAAGATTCAAAGCTAGATTGGTTGTTAAAGGATTAAACCAAAGACAAGATATTGATTTTGACGAAATATTTTCACCATTGGAGAAAAAGACATCCATCCATACAGTGCTTGGTTTAGCAATAAGTCTAGACTTAGAAATCGAGCAATTGGATGTCAAGACAACCTCTCCTCATGGAGATTTGGAATAAAAGATATTATATGAAGCAGCTAGAGGGTTTCAAGGAAAAAGGGAAAGACTATGTATGTAGATGGATGAAAAACCTTTATGGTTTAAAACAAGCATCGAGATAGTGGTATAAGAAGTTTGAAACAGTTATGAGGGAGTAAGGATACAAAAAAAGTACTTCAAATCACTATGTTTTTGTACAAAAATTCTCTAGTGATGATTTCATTATCCTTTTACTTTATGTTGATGATATGTTGATTGTTGGCCAAAATATCAACGGGTTAATAGTTTAAAAAAACAGTTAAGCAAGTCCTTTGCCATGAAAGAAGCGGTGCCAGCAATACAGATTCTTGGCATGATGATTATTAAAGACAGGGGCACCAAGAAATTATGATTATCACAAGAGAAGTACATTGAGAAAATACCTTAAAGGTTCAACATAGATAAAGCTAAAGTGGCTAATTGTCCTTTTGCTAATCACTTTAGGCTGAGTACTAAACAATGCCTTTCGATGGATGAAGAGAAGGAAGAGATGATGAAAGTCACCTATGCTTCTGCAATTGGAAGTTTGATGTATGCTATGATATGTACATAGCCAGATATTGCTCACGCAGTTGGAGTAGTAAATAGGTTCCTTTCAAATCCTGATAAGGAACATTGAGATGTTGTGAAGTGGATTCTCATATATATATGTAGTACTTCTAAAATATGTTTATGTTTTTGAACTACTAAGCATGTGTTAGTTGGTTACACAGATGCAGACATGGCCAGTGATTGACTCGAGAAAGTCTATTTCAGGTTATTTAGTTATCTTTGCAGGGGAGTCGTGTTATGACAATCAAAATTGCAGAAATGCATTACTCTATCTACCACTGAAGTCAAATTTATTGCTGCAATTGAAACATGTAAAGAGCTCCTATGATGAAGAAGTTTTTAGATGAACTTGATTTTCAGCAGGATAGTTATCAATTTTTGTGCGACAGTCAGAGTGTTATTTATCTTGGGAAAATTTTCTCATTCCATTCAAGATCAAAGCATATTGATGTGAGATATCACTGGATCACAAAGATTTTAGAGAAGAAGCTATTACAGGTTGAGAAGATTCATACGAATGAGAATAGATCGGATATGATGACAAAAGTTTTACACAAAGGAAAGTTTGAATTTTGTAGATCATCTGCAGGAATGATAGTAAACTCCAAGTAGTAGATAAGAGGAGAATTGTAAGGCGATACTGACATACATGATATTGCCATTTTAGATTTCTGTATTAAAAATAAAAAAAGAAGTAAAAAACAAGTTGACAATAGCTTGCATGCAAGCTATTAGTCGTTACACAATAGCTTGCTATTCAAGTTGTCACACGTTGGAGGATTTATAAAAGACCCTCCCTTCCTCCTCTCTTAACAAACATTTGCATATCAAATGTACATGAGATGTGTGGTAAATTTGATAGTGAATTTTAGAGAGCCATTTTGTAGAAGAGAGTGATTTTTAGAGTATTGTTAGGAAACATTTTTTTTAAAAGGGTGAGTAACAAAATAGTGAGGATATTATTCTAGGGATGGTAAATTTGGGAAACATCTTGTGTGAAAGCGTTACTATTTTATTGTATCATTTTTCACTCATTGTACCTACTATTACATTAGTGGAAGATTTATTTGGAGTTTATCTCGTAAACGTAGCCCAAATTAGAAAATGAACTACATTAAATTTCTGTGTGTTATTTTTTTTGCTTGTTTTACCTGTGGGATTTAATTCGTAATTTTTCCCAACGTAATTGCTGTTACAATAATAAACTAATGAATCTAATTTATCTACTTTAAAAAGACTAATTTGTTTTGGATCATTTCAAAAGCAATTTGAATTAGCTAATGAGAGTATTTAGATTATTGCCTATTTTTATTTAAAGATTGTAAAGTCTATCTATCTCAAAGAGATGCTGTTATCAAATTTTATAACATGGAGGAAATGAATATATAAAATAACTTAATTAAATAATTGGTGAAGACAACTTCCCCTCTTTCAACATAAAAATTCTCTTTAACATAGTCGGTCGTGTAAAGGAGGGTCAAACGAACCTATAATTAAGTATGCTATAAGATTTCTCTTGATATCTTCTTGAAATTGTCGTCGAAGATCAATTAAAAGCCATTCCCTCAATTTTTCTTAAATTGTTGACATGGAGGGTCAAAAACTTAATAGGTTTGTAGTTAAAAACTTAAAATCCAAAATGCGATCCTTTCTTCCATATATGTTGGTGAGTGAGTGATTCTCTCCGGTAAACTTGTGATACAACAAACTTTTACCATTCATTTATTGTTTGGTTTAACAGAGGCTAATCGCAGCAACTATTATGCATGCTGTCAAACTTAAGGTTGTTGCCCGAGTGATTATCGTGTTGATCAGGCATTTGATCCGCAAATATCGAAAAGGGGAATCCAGCCCACGTTTTGGAAGGTGATGCTTCATTTCATGATTGCTTCATCAAAACAATGATGTGCAAGTCTTAAGCTTTTACCTCTTCTGCTGACAGTTTGTTCTCCGGTGAATTAATCTGAATACCCTGCTTCTCCACAGAAAGCGACTCTGGATCTTTTGACTTGATTTCACAAATTACATCACCTTCTTTGCCCCATAGTAACATGTACAAGCCAATGATTACCGTAACGCCACCAATTATGCTGTTCAAGTCACGTTTAAGGAGTTAGCATGAAAAATTCCTTGGCATTTTTTAAATACTCAAAGTAGAAAATTTTAACCTATCAAGTACTTTTGAAACATTTTAGTACATTATTTAGTTTCATCCTTTTTTTTCCCCTCCCTTTTGTGTATCTTTTCCTTGGTATTCACTATTCAGCATATGTAATTATTGAGGATGCATCCCGCGCAATGGCTCACCTAGCAAATTTGGATAGCTTAAAATTTCATTAGAAAGTTTTGATTATGGAGCCACTTGAAATTAATATTTGTGTTTCAAAGTAAATTTGTGCTGGATAATGTTAAAGTTTCAATATACCTGCCTACGTAAAGCTTTTCACCAACCACAAAGTAAGCTAGAAACGTCACCAGTACTGTTAAAAATGGATTGAACATGGCCACAAAAACCGGTCCTTTTTCTTCAGTGCACCATAATTGAATAAAGATCATTAAACCAGAAATGACCACTCCCTGCCATGGACCACATAAATAATAATCTATTAAGAAGTGTAAATCTAGCAAAGCATCTCTGGTATAGATTAATCCTACTTACACCGTATAAAGTGGACCACAAGTCGATATTGAAACCAATTGTCCAAGCGGCTCTTCTATGTTCCATAATTACGGTGAAACCAGCTGATTGTGCAGCACCAAGAAAGCTCATCCATGTGGTTAGTGACAATGGAGCAGGATACTTTCGTAAGGTGAATGCCTGAGGTGTTTTGAGAAATATTAACTTGTAGGGATAAATATATAAGCAGAGACAAAGAGAAGTTTGAGTTGAATTAGGGTACCTGCATAATATATGACAAAGACCACGTTATGCAGCTTGTAGATACCAGAATTGAACCCTTTACCCAATCCTCATGATAGTTTCCAGCTTTTCCATGAATATGGATTAAAGGCGGCCATGGATTTTTCAATGCTTGACCTCTATACAGTGTCATTACTAAACCTCCTGCCAACGAAAACAATGTCCCAAGAACTTTAGCAATCCCACGAGGATTTCCAAGATCAAGAGCCTCCAACCTGGAATTGGTATGATTTATTAATTAATCAGAAATAGCAAGGAGATAGTAGTTCAATCTAGAGTTTTGTTTGGAATAATAATCAATAAATCTGGTACTAACCTCATTAGAACCGCTATAACGAAGGTTATAGCAAATATGGTGTTGACCATAGATGTAACAAAAGCTGGAGCCGTGTATTTCAAGCTCACGAAATACAAGTTCAAGGACAATCCGACCCTGTAAATCATTGTTATATGACACAGTTCTTAGTTAATTTTCATTATTGGATGACCAATCTTGAAGTTTTCAGTTGATCCTTACCCGAGCAGGGAGATGACAAAAATCTCTACAAAAAGCGTTATTGTCAGCTTCCTCCTTTGTTTTCTGTGCAGAAATATAAGGTAAAATTATCAATAGCAGATGCTTAAGAAATGGATCAAGATCATTACGTCAACTTATTATACAAAGAATCAGCACATAATTGTGTACCTTTCAAGGAAATATGCGAAAGGGAACATGAACACACCAGCAACAATATGCCGATAAGTTATGTAGACATTAGGATTCATCCCGTGATTGAGGGAAGCTTCAGTGATGAAATTGAGAAAAGCATAGCAGATCTGTGAGAAACCCATTAGCAAGTGTGGCTTGAACCTTATGCAGAAGCTCTTTAGTCCGCTATATTCCAATGCCATTTCGTCTTTCTTTCCTCACTAATTCTGGTCAATCAGCTTTTCCTTTTTCACTAGCTGCAGCTAACACAACATCCATGCTTATAAAATAGTATTTGGTTTAGAGTTTTAGTTCTGTAACTTATCTTTGGCTTCATAGGAAAAGAAAGTACCTTAAAAACTAGCAAGTACTTACAAGTAATGATTGGTGAAGCTTAATGAGATTTCAGTGAAATTAGTCGTGCTATATTGCAATACGGATTTTAAGTCAATTTGTGAAGAAAAATAGAGCATATTTGGCACATTATTTTCCTTTTCCTTTTCCTTTTAATAATATAACTTATTGTTGTTTTACTAGCTAACTTTTTGCCCTTTTTAATAGGCTATAGTAAGATTTTCCTGGTTTTTGATAAATTAAAATATAGGTATCAGTCTTTTTTGTTTTTAATTGGATAAACATTTTAGAAATATTTAAATTTATGGTCAAATACATTTATAATAAATATTATAGTTAACGTAAAATACAAAAGAGGCCAATTGACCTCTAATAATACCAAAGTATATGGTTTTGAATTCGGAAACTAAAAAGAAGGTAAGCTTTTTAACAAATTTCATACATAAAAAGAAAACAAAACTTGTTTACTGAAGTAATTTTTAAGAATGGACATTTTATTATTTTTACATCGGAAGGTTCCTGACGAAGCTATTAAAATTCTCACTCCTTTGGTAGCAATATCCAATATCCCAGGAAGGCATTAACAAATAATTAAGTATATATTTGAAAGAAAGCAAAAAAAAATATTTAAAGCAAAAGAATTTGAATTTTTATTTTTAATCAAATATTTAATGCAAAATAATATATTTTTAATATTTATTTGAATGAATTATTGAGGAGAAAGTTCAAATATATAGGAATGACTAGGTTTAAATTGTGGAATACGGAAAATCATAGAGGGAATGATTAAAATGAATTGGATAAGGTCCTTAACATTCACTTTTCATATGCTGACGCGAGATTATTTATTATCAAATTATTACTACTCTTTTTTTTCATTATTGGCCTTGGAAATTAAACCGAGATAATTTTTGCATGGACATGCTACAATTTTTTAATCTTAGAATATAAATCTTCCTTAATTTTGAAAATTTTACTTAATGAAATTTTAAACCTTCTTTTTCCACCAAGTTTAGGGTCATCAAATAAAGTATTGTCTATATGAAGAGGTTATTTAGCTGAAGATATCAATAAACAAAACAATCGAAGGCCTTACATAGGCTAGAAATCCTCGTCTCCTGCCTAACAATTTCGTACCTCGACCATCTTTATTATTCGAAGAGGCTCTTGGCAACCGTATGTTCAAAGTCTGCAGACAAGGACTAGCCTGTAAGGTGCATGCAACTTATACCTGAAGCGCCTTCGAGTAAACACATGAATAAAATGAAATCAAATCATCTTTTTCATGTTTGTATTATAAGGAATAATAGAAGTGACTTAAGGCTGTAAGATGAGAGACAGAGTCGCTTCAACTGCGCGCTCTAAATTAAGGCAACTACGTACTCTTTTGATTTAGCTACTTTGTCGCATCCTTATTCATCCATAAAACAAATAAGTAAATCCATCTTAATCGTGTTAGACAAAGCGTGACTACAAATTCTAGTCATATTAAAAAGTTTAAGAAATGAAGAACTACCTTATAAGAATAGTACTAAAATGGAGGAAGCGAAGACAGGAGAGCAGCTTCCATCTACATTATATCATTTACGCATACTTAATCTGATTAGCTTGCTTTTATAGCGAGTGGGAAGGAAGAGGCCATCTTTTTCATGGCGATGAGACTCTTAAAAGAAGGAACAGAAAACAAAAAAAGAAAGATAAGAGACGAATTAATTTGCTCATCTAAAGTGTAGAATTCGTTTTTGTATACGTCTTAAAGTGCTTTTTTCGTGCACCTTACTTTTATTATTTGTCGTCTTTCTTCGTCTGATTTTTCTGGCCACAAACTTGAAGGACCAGTTGATTGCCACAGAAGACCACATATCGTATTAAGTTGATTTAATCTCGCCTAATAAGCTTATCCTATATTTATACATGATTTAAGTGGAAGATGACCAAGACTCCCACCATGATTATGCAGGGTGCCACTGGAGTCCCACTATAAATTTAAAGTTCATAGGGACGTAAAACAAACTACTGCTCATTATTTCTAGCCATCATTAAATATAGGAAAGGAAAACATAATTATTTATTATATAATACTGATGAAATGTAATTAGTAATTTAATTTGTTTAGTAACAGATATTAGTTAGTTTTTCGTATTTGGGCTTTTGTGTGTATATAATCTAACTGTTTTTTGTACATAATGAGATAGAAGTCCATAAGAGCCTTTTTTTTTTGGTCTGGCTCCCAAAATCAGTCGCCATTTCTTCCCTACTCTCACTATTCCACATTTCCAATTATATTTTGACATTATATCTGTTGGGCACTGAAATTTTTTTTATTTTTTTATTTATTGATTTATTGATTTACTTGACTTATTCTTTATTTTTGCTTTAATTGTTTTAATTATGTGTGTATATATATATATGTATTTGTTGAGTCTTGGAATTAGTTAGTATGATTGGGAATTGGAAATTTTGAAGTTAAAGTAAAGGGTTAGAATTAATTGGATTAATTGGAAGTAGGCTTGGATGTGTAGAGCCATATGAGACAAAAATTAGGGCATGTGAGAAAGAATGGGCTTTGGAGGTTAATGGGATAAGTAGAAGGAGGAGAGCCCAAAAGTATTGTAAGAGGAAAAGGGAGAGCTAAAACTACATATTTTTGAGGTAAGGCTTAAGTTGAGAAATAAATGAATTAAGTTGTTAAGGAGAAGAAGCAAGTGTCGTAAGAGCCAAGGAGAAGAAGAGAAAACGTGAGCTAAGAAAAAGGGAACTTTTGGCTAAGTGGAAGAGATTCGTAGGAAGCTTGAAGAAGAAGAAAAATAAGAGAAAACTACTTGTTGAAGGTAAGTTCCATCTTTGTTTATGTTAGATTCGAAAATGGGATGAAATGGAAGTTAGGGTTTGTGTAGGTTTTGAAGAAAGAAAGAAAAGAAGGTGAAATCAAAGGGATTTTAGGATTTCTAAGTTAAGGTTTTGGTTATTCTAACATAGATGGCCTATGGGTAGGCTAGGTTTAAAGTTTATTTTTATCTTTGCTTGATATTTTTAATGTTATGCTTTTCCTTTAGAATGTATTTATTGAATGGAGTATGGTTTGATTGAAGGAAATCAAGAAAACCCCACTCAAGACAAGGAGGAAG
>JANIHY010000210.1:82326615-82342820 GCA_027479065.1 Erythroxylum brevipes
TTATTTTATACTTTTAAAAATTATCTAAAAATTCGACATTGAATGTATGTATTTAGTCTTTTCACTTTATATGGAAAGATACAAAAATATGGTATGTCTTATTATTAATTTGGTTAATAATTTTGTGTGATTTAAAATTCTAAAGACAATTTTTTGTAGTTTTTTCATGAAAAATTTACAAAACTAACAAATAACACAAATGGAAACATATTAACTATTAATTCTATTAAGAATTTGAGAAAAAATGATATAGGGAAGTATGTATTTTTACCCCAAAATGAGATAAATGAAGGGAGAACGTCGTTCAGGCAACTGTGAGAGATAATCACAACCGGTGAAAAAAAAAATACCATTTACACAATTTTGTAATTATAATCTTAATTTCAAAAATTGACAATTATAACTCCAATTAAAAAAGTGATAATTAAACATTTAATTTTTTATTTCTAACTTAATATTAATGTTTTCGTTAACATTTTTAATATGAGTCATCGTATAAGATAAAAAAATCTTAAATACTTATATAAGTAAGATTCAATTAAATTTAACTAAACTATTTTAAAAATTTCTAAATGGAACTTTGTATGGAAAACATTAACAAGACTCTATCATATAGATATGATTTGGCCGTATGGGTAGTTCAACTAGTCTTTAGGAAGGTTGTTGAGTGTCGAGTTTCATATTCAAGCTCTAACAGTGACAGTGTGAGAGTTTCATCTAATGTAGTAGCTTCTTGTGCGCACCAAGTTGCCTTTTTTAGAGGTTGAATGAAATCAAATCATGATAAGACTCAATTAAATTTAACTAAAATATTTTAAAATTTTCTAAGTGGAACTTTGTATGGAAGACATCAACAACACTTTTATCATATAGATATGATTTTGCCGTATGAGTAGCTCAACTGGTCTTCAGGAAGGTTGTTGAGTGTCGAGTCTCATATTCGAGCCCCGACAGTGGCATGTGAGAGTTTCATATAATACAGTAGCTTCTTATGTACACCGAGACGCCTTTTTGAGAGGTTAAATGAAATCAAATCATGATTTACCCTCAAATCTTAAATACTTATACAAGTAAGACTCAATTAAATTTAACTAAACTATTAAAAAAATTTCTAAATCGAACTTTGTATAGAAGACATCAACAACACTCTATCATATAGATATGATTTGGTTGTATGGATAACTTAATTGGTCTACAGGAAGGTTGTTGAGTGTCGAGTCTCATATTCGAACCTGACAATGATGGTGTGAGAGTTTCATCAAATATAGTAGCTTCTTGTGCGCATCGAGCTGCCTTTTTGAGGGGTTGAATGAAATCAAATCATGATTTACCTCCTACTCTTTCGACTTAGAGTGTGGAGCACCTGAGATGGGCGATTCCACCTTTTAAATGTCAAGATATGGTATGAGATGTCAATGATATAGTTTTTAACAATATAAATGAATTCTCAATTTGTTATCTTAGGCTTTCTTTATTTTTGTTTGAAATGAACTAATTTTAAGTTTTTAGTTCTTAACTATTTAGGTAGGAAGTTTAATTTGAAGATTTTAATCAAAATAATGTAGATTAATTTAATTTAATTAATTAAACTAATTAAATTTAACGCATATAAGTATTTAAGATTTCTATTATATATAGTAAATCATGTTAACAACGTTAACATTATAATTTAAAAAGATTGAAAATTTAAGTATTTAATTGCCGAATTTAAAATTTACAAAGCCTTTAAAATAACAGAGTGAGAGCAAGTGCAAGTAGCGGAGTCTTTCTTCTTCTACTTCTTCTTCGTCTTCATTGCAATGGTAAAGGGAATCATTCCCTAAGAAATGTTTCTATTCTTCATTTTGTAAGAAGAATGAGGTAGTTGAAATTGCTTTTGTTTGTGCGTTAATTTGGCAGGATTATTTGAAGACGGTGATTCCTTCGCAGCTCGTATCAGAACGAGGCTCCAATTTGGTGGTTATCAACCCTGGTTGGTTTTTTTGTTACTATTATTGTTTCTCTACTGTTCTACTCTCATCAGCATTCATATCTTCTTCTAAATTTCTTTCAAATTGCAAAATTAGGTTCTGCGTTTGTAAGAATAGGCCTTGCTAGCCACGACTCTCCCTTCACTATTCCTCACTGCATCGCTCGCTACACCTCTCAATACCCTAAACTCTATGTTCAAGATCAGGTTTCTTTTTCCCTTTTTCTTCTAACACTTGCTTGCTTCTATTCGTTTCTTTCTTATTCTTAAGTTTCTTTCTTTTTTATTTAATCATTTCGCTTTTCGCAGATGCTGAATTCGCAAGTTACGACGGAGCAGCATATGGAGCGTGAGAAGGCTTATGATATTGTCAGTCTTCTTTTCTTTGTGTGATTTTTCATTTTTTATTTTTCACAAAAAAACTATACTTCACGGTACGTGCTTCCTTATTCTTGATGTCGTCTTTTTCTTTGCTGTCGTTTGTTTTGAAGATTGCATCGTTGCTGAAAATTCCATTTCTGGATGAAGAGGTTGCCAACAGTTCGTTTCCTCGTAAGGTGTGCAGAATGCATTTTTATGTGTATTTAGACTTTATTTTAAGTCATTTGTGTTTAACTATGTGTATTTTCAGTACTATTGTCGATACCATTGCACCCAGTAAATTCACGGATTTTATTTTGATAAAGAAATAATTTGCTAAAGAAAGACACAGATTGAGAGTGGTTCTTTTTCTGGAAAAGGTATATATTACATAATGCTCCATGTTAACTTCTTTGTCTTCATCTTGTCTTCCTCTGCAACTAGTTTGATGTGGTGTGCTAGTGAGAATTGCTACCATTGTGAGCACCTTGTTTGAGAGAAGACAGTTCTAGATGTGCCCCACAACCCTTACTGGTCTATGGTTTAACTTGATGTGTGGGGCTGGGGCTCGAGGTCATGGCTTGCCAAACCTTACAACAACGGAACAATTTCAGTTTTGATTGGTCATTTAGTCATCATTCTCTCCCTTCCCACTTTTTATGCATAATCATATCCTCTTTTATGCCTCATACTCTTTCATAATCAAATATTTCAACTTTGATAACTTTCGTTACAGCAGCTTGAGTAGTAGATGGTTGAGACCAACGAATAAGTCATTCCTTTTGTTTTCTATTTGGTTTCTAGTTCTTATTATTAACTTCTAAACAAAACTTACCTTGAAGATATGCTTGTGGAAAATTTCAAAGAAACATTACGTTTATTTAGTGTTGAAGGCCATTTGCAAAATCTGAGAACATTTCAAGACTGAGGAGCAACCTCTTCATTTATGCTTCCGTTATTCTTAGATGTTAAGAATTTGATTTGGCTCTAAAGTCAATGGACTTCTTCTGCAGATAGGACGAGTTGATGGATATAATCCGCATAGTGGTAGGAAAGATATGGCTTTTACATGGGCCAATGTGTATGAGCAAGATTCTAGTTCTTCTTTGCCATCAGGTAATGGAGATAAGTTCCCTTAATCTCATTGTAACTTCTAAGTATTAAAAGGCTATGGTTGTTTTGTTGAGGGTTGTTCAGCGGTTTTGGTTGATCAAAATATATGTTACTTTCAGTTGCTTTATCTTGATAGTATATTGTACTGCATATATTTGTTTGTTCTCTGAACTTTTCTTTAAGTATTGCCCTAGTGGAGCCAATTTATGTTTGCATGAAACTCTAAATACACTGAGCTAATGAATAGTTAATAAACTCTTGAGCTTGTATCCTAGTTCCATTTATCTCGTTTGGGGGCAATGATTTTTTTCAGAGGCAAAATTTGTTACATGACCTAATTGGTGCACATACCTTCCTCGTGGGCCCACTGAAAGGTGGTAGTTGATTGGAGGAGGTGTTAAATTTCCATGTTGTTATCGCATACATTTACTGTAGAAAGTAGAATGTTCTATTGTCCTAATTAGGTTTCAGCCACCCTTTTATTTATAATAGTAGGACAACATAAGCTATTAGTAATATTTGAATATAGGACACTCTTATAATTATCCAACAATTCACAAGTAGAAGGTTATTCAGCATTTTTTCCTTTCCCTTTTTTAACATTTTTTTTTGTTTTCTGTCCTACATTCCATGAGCCATGCTTGGTGCATCTTAGTCCATCAAAAAGTTTTCATTAAGGAAGAAGGCTCTGAATTTCTCACTCTAGAAGCCTCTATATAACTTTTAATCACATAAAACAAAGTATTAAAATTGTTTGTTGCAGAAAAGTCAGCAAATGAAGGTTTAATAGGTGATTCCTTAGAGAAACATGAAGGCACCGATGCTAATGAACTCATTGCTAGAGAACCTAGATTGAGAAGCTGTCTATTTGGTGAGGAAGCGTTAAGAATTTCACCAACAGAGCGGTACTGTTTGCGCCGTCCTATCCGTAGGGGTCACTTGAATGTTTCACAACATTATACTGCGCAGCAGGTATATTCATTGTGTGATAAATTTTCTTATACAGATGTTGGTGGATGCAATTTTGATCACTAAGCAGTTTTTTCTTTTTGGCTGGGATGAGAATGTATACATTTTTCCTTGTAAAATGCCATTTGCAGCTAAATGTAAAGCCCTTTGTTTATGTGTAGACAGATTTATGTTTACATATTACATGAAAACTGCTACATTGTGTAATCTTTTTCTTTAATGCTCTAATGTACTATGAGTCTTCTAAGCTCTAATGGCAACAGGAACATAATTTAAGACTGTATTTTCTAGTTGTTTGTAACTAGTTTTCCTTCTTTAGGTGCTTGAAGACCTGCATGCTATTTGGGATTGGATTTTGACCGAGAAATTGCACATATCACAGTCTCAAAGAAACATGTTTTCTGCTATTTTAGTTTTACCAGAAACCTTTGACGATCGTGGTAATGATATATTAAAGCCCATTATATCTTTCTTATTTTTAGATGACGAATCTAGATTGTTGCATATCTCATTTTCAGACAGTTAAAACAGGAATCATTTAAAGGGTGCTGTGTGTTTTTTCCATTTTTACAACCATGGTTGGAAAACACTGGCCTGTAATTTTAGAATGTTTTATATCTTCTAGTTTACTTGTGCTGTATCGTCAGCCACTGCTCAGTTTCTATTTTGTAGCACAAAATTTAAGGATTTGAGTTCTTCTTTACGTTGTTGGCATATGGGGTTTGTGGGTTATAAGTCCCCTTTAGGTTCTATAAGACAAAAGGGAAACAAGACTAATAATGATGGTCATCAGAAGTAAAGCATAATGACAACAATAGTAATCCTTATACTTTACACACACAAAAACAACAGTAATCCTTGTAGAAGACTCCCAGTGCTTAAGAAGCATATTCAACCTCAAATTTGTGCTTTGTGGCTTGTATCTGCTTTCAAGTTAGCATTGTAAAGTCCATAAGGTTGGGTTCTGGTAGGTTAGTTGTGCCAGCTCATAAACTAGCCAGGCTAGCCTTGTCCACAAGCATTCTTAAGAGTTTGGTTACCAGTGATGTTGCGTTATCTTTTGCTCAAGGAGTGAGGTTCTCTCTTCTGTCCTAGAAAGAAAAAGTTGGACATTGTTCTGTGGCTCATTTCATATATCATCATTTAGTAAACACAAGCTTTAAAGTCACTAGACATTGGACTTTATATCATGCATATCTGGTTTTCTCGATTTTGGGCATGCTATTGCAGCTTCTTTTTTAGTTCTGTTTTATTTTTGTTTGCATCTTTGTTAATGGTCTAAGTGCTTTAAGGGTCTCATTCTTATACATGTCTTATGCTGTTCTACAAGTGAGGTAGTAGCAAGTGCATATTTGGAAGTCTTGTAATTCATGTGATTTGTCCTGAGCAGAAATAAAGGAAATGCTGACCATAGTGTTACGTGACTTATGCTTCAGTTCAGCAGTTGTACACCAGGTTAGATACAAACCTTGCTGACAACTAGTGTCTTGCTGATTTCTGGTCATGCAGTATCAGAATATGTTGGCCAAATGGTTAACCGTATAATGAATTTTACTTAATTTTCCAACTGCTTTATATACTTTCTGTCATCTCTATACAATTGATAGTAATTCTGATACCTTTTTCTTTAGCTAGTAAATTATCTCCTTGCTTGATGCATGAATAATAAGCCCCTATTCTTCCTTTCAAGAAGCAGTTTTTCATATAAGCTACTTTTAACACATTTTCTCCTATTACGCTTTAAAAATAATTATGAATCCCAAGTCCCATATTTAAGATTTCTTTTTAGCAGTCATTCTTTGTCAATACACCTCCCTACATTATGCTCTTATCCTATGCATCCTTGTGATTCAGCTAGTGTGCATGATTGTACAGGAAGGTCTTGCTGCAGTTTTTGGGAATGGATTATCAACAGCATGCGTGGTAAATATTGGTGCTCAAGTGTCATCAGTTATTTGTATTGAGGTACTGAAGTTTTTGAACTATGTAGATTTTTCCTTGCATACGTCCTTATAATTCTCATGGTCCTATTTGACAATAGTAGTGCATGCTTTCAATAGAAGGAAGGTTGCATGTGTGGGTTCTTGTAAGGATTGGATTGCATAACTTTTTGATTATTCAATGACAATAGCTGTTTTTTACTTGATAAGATACTTTTTGACAGACACTTGGCTTCCCTTCATTACCACCTCCAGCCTTATTGTTGACTTCTTCCTTTCTTCATTTAAATCACCTGCCATTCTCTCTTTGCTAACTCAGCTATTTTCCATTTTAGTGCAACCAATTAGGACTCATTACCTGTAATTTCTTTAAGCTTCTTTCATAACGGTGAAATCACAAGTAATTCAGCAGTACCGGCAATTGCAGCTACTTTGCTGCCACTATTAGGTATTCATTTGATCTTGCCAGATATAGGTGCTTTCTTAGACTGGCTGAGTCTATTGACACGCTAATGTTATGCTGGGAAAAGTCATAGCCATAACCTCAGGATAAGTTTCTTGTGTCTTACCCCAGAGTCCATGCCTTCTGTACCACCACAAGACTGGCCATTCCTTCCACTCTAATCATTTCTTTTCTTTACTTTGATAGTAGTTGCTTCAGCCTGCATACGCTCTGGCATAAGTTTGTACCTCGTGGGTCAGAGCATTTCCTTTTTAGCTATAAAACCCATACTGGAGCATGTTTGATTCTTGGTTAAAAGAAGTTATAGTGAAGTCATTTTGATATATGAATTGAACATAAGTACTATGTTTTAGGCAGGGCTTTTTCTGGCCCAGGTCTTTTATCATTGAATCATAATTTAGGGAGCTTATAGTTTTATGGACTTGATAATTGTGATATGGATGAGTGTTTTATTAGGACTCTGTTAGAGGAGTATTTTATTTTAAGTAGGAGTCTATTATTTCCCTATTATTTCTGCACTAGTTTCTGTTATAGTTATGTTAATAAAAACAGTTTGAGTAGGAGTCTTTCCGAGAGTCCTAAAACAACTTGAATAGGAGTCTTTCTAGGAGTCCTAGTTTAGGTGGAACTTTTGTGTTTTTTTTTTGCCTATATAAGGCTATTACTTTATGCAATAAAGTAAGCAAGAAGTTATAGTAAAAATTAGCTTAGGAGTAGAGTAATTATTCCAATCTCGGCAGACCTTGTCCTTGACAAGTGCTGCCAGTTTTTCATTACCAAAAATAGGTTCTGCAAGGAAAGGAGCCAACATAAATAAGGGGAAAGAGACTAACTTTCCTGAGAATCGTCTTTGGATTTGATCCCAAGCATAGGCCCCTAACATATTGTCAAATTAGTATTTGAATCATTCTTTGGACCCCATCCAACAAGTAATCTCTTGAATTGAATGGTTTTTTAATATGATATCAGAGCCTTTATGATAAAGAGGTTTTGAGTTCAAGATTCCTTGTTTTTGTTTATTTTAGATTTATTTCATGTTTGTCCACATTTATGTTCAACATGTTAAAATATTATTTGAACCATTTCCTTGATTTCATACAACTTCTTAAGCTTTTAGGTTGGATGACTTCTTAAGATTATGCAGGGTGCTCCCTTCTTAATGACAAAGTTTATCCACATCATCTTCATGATAACTTCCTCTTGTATTTTACAATCAAACAATGAACTATTAAGATACAAAAACAAAATTAACGTCTTTACATGGTTGTTTCCTTATCATTTCTCTATTTCTTCATTGCCACTAGTTTCTTCTTCATGAACTCTTGAATGTTCTTACCGTTACATATTAGAACTTTTCTTCAAGTGATCATGATTATTCACTAGCTTTTTGCTTTGTTGTTATGATGTCTTCTTTCTCTTCATTTTTCCATGAGGTTCTCCTTCATGCACTCTGGTTGTTCTTATTGGTACCATCTCAGGACTTTTTCCAAGTGATCTTGATTATTCACCAGTTTTTAGCTTTGTTTTTCAGGATGGAGTGGCCCTACCTAATACAGGAAAGACTTTACCTTTTGGTGGAGAGGTACATCTGGTTTAAGTTTTTTTCCCATCTGCATGCCAGGAAATTACTCTTATTTGAATGTTCAATAACTTACTATCTTTGGGTAGTTTTAAGAATTTCTTCATAAGGCATATTTTTGCACATTTGTAAGGTGTATGTGTTCTCGTAAAGCCAATTTCTGTCTAAATTTCCACCAGGTTTCTCTAAATAACTTATAAAATGCATCCTCTGATCCATCTTAAATACTGTTTTCAGGACATAAAGTTACATGATTAAGTCAGAACTAAACTTTGGGACTTCGTAAAGTATGAAACTACCGAATTGAACATTGTGCAGCAATTAGCCACATTATTACATTCAAAATTTTGTTTGCAAGTGTGTAGCAGTTTGTTAGTACATGTCACCGAGTCTGTCGTTTGTGACGATTATTATGATGCTTCCTTTGGGTCTGGTTACAATGTGGCCATTTTGGTTTTTCCTTTTCTGATAAATATCTACTTTGAAAGAGTAATAGCTTTCTTCAATAGCTGTCCTATTTATGTTGTTCGCCATGGTGCAACATAATTTTGACACCATTTAGATTAGAAATATGGTCTACCATAGATAGGCGGCCCATAAATTGCATTCTTACTCATGACACTATTTTTGCAATTTATGCTTAAGAATTTTCAAAATAAAAAAAAAGAGAGAGAAAGAAATCACCATCCATGGGGAAATTCTTTTTGATGTGTGTATTTCGTCAACTGTATTTGGCTTATGCAGGAGCATATTCCTATTTATTCCTCTTATACAGGATCATATTCCTATTTAGTTATTTTCTGTGACGTTTTCCAACTTTTGTTAGCTTTAATTTTTCAGTAAGTCCATGTTTTCCCAGTTACCAATTGCCTTCCTGTTACCAATATGAGCTCTGCTACCACTAGTACAAATTAGGAATTCTATTACATCTAATTTTTGTTATCTTTGAATTTTATTAAAGAGATTTTCTTTAAACCCTATCATTCAGGTCACAATCTCCTAACTTCTACCCCTAATTTGTTGAAACTTTCTCATCATCCTCTCTCTCTCTCTTTCTTCTGTTTTGCTTTTGATGCTTCTTATCAGTTAGGTTTTTTTTCTTGCAAAAGAGTATTGTGATCTAACGCAGTGCAAGTCTTAGTTTGGAAGAAGACTTCTAAGCACACAAATACAATAAAGGAACTTCTTGATAAATGGGTGGGTTGTAAATGGTAGTGATTAATTGAATGTGATAAAGGAACCGCCTGATGAATGGGTGAATTGTAAATAAAGTGACAATGTTAAATATGCCAACTTTGGACCAACTTAGTATAGATCCCCATTTGTAATATAAGTACTTCAAGTTTTGCTTAAAGTATAGCTGTAGCAGTCATAATTTTTAATGTTTTCATATTCTCCTTGTTTAGAGATGGCAGCCGGCCGGGCCCTCAGCCTGATGGCCTGAATTCCCCCTACCACAAAACAGCATTATTTTTGGTCTTAAATTTGAAAAATGGGATGAACAAAATGACGTTGTTTTGGGGAGTTGGAGTGAGCCTAGACTTGGGCCTCGCCTTTGCCAGCCCAGCCAGGCCATGCCATCTCTACCGTTGTTCTATTCATTTTAGTCTTTCTGGCTGGCAACCCTTGTTTCTGTAGTATCATAAAAATTTCTATTAAGCATCTCTTTCTTCTTGTTAGTTATGTGATTTCCATAGCCAAGAATTCGTTTGTAGTTAGTTACAAAGATTATTACATCAGGATTTATCAAGATGCCTTCTCTGGACTCAAAGACATCATCAGACGTGGCCCCAAATTCGAACTGACATTCTGACAAAGCCTATGGATCTGTTGATGCTTAACAGACTGAAAGAGTCTTACTGTGAGATTAAAGTGAGCTTTCCCACCTTCCCCTTCCATTCTCTTTTAGTCCAAATGTGTGCATTGCAAGTTTAGTTTCATTTTGTTAATCAAGTTGCATGTTGCATAGTCATCTAATGTCCATCTCTGCTATCCTGAATAAGTATTGCTCTTTACCTCCATGTTTTTCTATTGACACTTGTGAGATGCAATATTAATAGACTCTAATCTTTGTAAGCTACCCAATCTGCATTAAAGTTTTATCGGAATTCTTAGAATTGACCATAATCATCCTTGATTTGTTAGAATTAGAATAAATTATAAAATCCAATTTCTGTAAATCAAGAGATAACAAGGCTTCATGTAAAATATTTCTCCATATAAACAAGGTTTCATGTACAAATATAACTGAACAAATAATCATGTAGCTTGTTGATTGTATTAGTGGCGATAAGCTAAACCTGTCATATTATGTCCTTGATTAATTTTTATTATGCCAATTGGTGAAAGGTATCAATGATCTTCTTAAATTATAAAATGACCCATTCCTTCTTTTGGAATCCTTATATTGAATAGACCCAACTTAATACCAAAATATGTATGTAAACAGGCCAACCATAGACCCTGATTCTTGGACTAGAAAATGGATTTTATATATTGCAATTTCTAGTAACAGAAGTTTATTCGACCATCTGGTCTTATCCCCCATGCAATTTTGTTTGTTGTACGCAGGAAGGAGAACTTGATGCTGTTGCTATAGTCCATTCTTATGAGGATGGTACACAGCCTGGCTCACATAAGACTAGGCTAACTGCTCTAAATGTATGTATGCTAGAAATTCACTGTTGTTTTTGTTTTTTGCTTTTTGGAGAGATGAGGAGCCAAACAGATCTATAACCTTGACAATTATTGTCGACAGGTACCTCCAATGGGTCTGTTCTATCCAACACTTTTAATTCCAGAGGTTTATCCTCCACCACCTCGGACTTGGTAGGATGATTCTTAGTTTCTTGCGGTGTTTTAACATTCTTTCATCTACTTTTAAAGGAAATCTACTGAATTAATTGTGTACCATAATGGTATACCAAACAGGTTTCATGACTATGATGATATGCTGGAAGATACGTTGCACACTGAATATCCGAGGAGACCTGACATGTCAGATGGTTTATTTTCTGGAATTAATGTTGGATTACCAATGTGGGACAACTATCCAGTTTTCGCTTCTAAACCCAAGAAGGAAGAGAAGGTTGGCCTCGCAGAAGCTATCACCAACAGCATCCTTTCAACAGGTGAGATTTGCATGTCGTCTTGCATCTTGCATTGATCTTGAGCTTGATACTGATTCTATTACACTGTATCAACAGGCCGTATTGACCTCCAGAGAAAATTATTTTGCAGCATACAGTTGGTGAGTTTTGGAAGTAGAAAATCAAAATTCCATGGTTCTTTTGTGTAAAAAAAAAAAAAACAGAGTGACAATTTTCTACCCTAGGTTGGTGGAGTGGCTCTAACAGCTGGCATCATTCCTTCTATGGAAGAGAGGTTGGTTTTGTTCTTTGTTAGCAGTAAGGTTGTGCTGTCTGAATGGACCTCTGGATGTGATAGCTGTTATGTGCATATAGAGGACTATGATAAATGGCGAACTAAAGTTAAATAAAGGATAAGTAAACAGTACTTTGAAGCATATAATGTAAACGAAATTATGTATTGGAAGTTTCAGAATGCAATGTAAAAAATGTGGCCAGAATTACTTCATTTGGATGTTACTTGAAGCAAAGTGGTCTGTTCAGTTTGGCAGACTAAAGTTAAATAAGGATGAGAAAACAGTATTTTGAAGCATATATTGTGAACAGAATTATGTAATAAAACTTTCAGAATGCAATTCTAAAAATGTGACCAGAATTACTTCATTTAGATGCTATTTGAATCAAGCTGGTTCAGTCATAGATTGCATTTCTGTTTTTTTGAAAGAAGATTGCATTTCTGTTGCAGAGTATTACACGCAATTCCTTCAAATGAAGCAATAGACACTGTGGAGGTTAGCTTGCACAACATAGATATGTTGCCTATCGCCCATCATTTCATGATAACTTTCTTTTTTTTTTGTCTTTGACCTTTTCAGTAATTTATATACTTCCTTTTCTTTTTTGCCTTTGACTCCTTCAGTAAGTTATTGTAGGAGGCTAATACAAGCTACTTCTAATATAAGATATGATAGAAACTTTTTCAATATAAGATATCTAATTAATTTTCCTTTATAAGTTACATGACGTAATAATACTGAAATCTAACAATTTCATTCCAATTGCCAAGTCTTTTTGCATCTCAAGTTGTTTATATACTGTTTCTATTCTTAAACAGGTTTTGCAGTCAAGAACAAACCCAACTTTTGTGCCCTGGAAAGGCGGTGTGGTAAGTTGAGCACTTATCGAAAATCAAGGTTTACTGATGCAAAGTTGGGGGTTTAGATGTGAGGTCATAGCACTGTAATATTCTAAATTTGTGGATCCTGATCAACAAGCTTGCTTGCCTTAAACTAAGAAAGTCAATGAAGTACAATGTGGCGTACAATAGATGTCATGGAGAGAATGTCTCTGGAAAATGAAAGTCCAGTTGTGTCAATATGTGTACTTGTGCCAGGTCTAGAAACTCGGATGGCAAGAAACAGATCACCTATTCTTATTATTCTGTGGCTTCCTTGTTTTATGAGCATCTATCTATCCAATAAATGGGTCCTTATAAACAGGGTCAGCATAGAGTGACGGAAACTGGTGATCGGAACCCTACGTCCTTTTTGCTTTAGGGTGTATCTATTGGCCTAAATGAAATTACCGCCTGGTACTAGTTTGAGCATGTGTCATATCCGAGGTTCGGTACTCAGATCTTAGGAGTAATACCCTTCTATTGAAACTGCTTGAATATTATGTCATTCAATCTGCAACTTAGAATTTGTTGTATTGTTTTTTCAGTGTTTAGAGGTTCCTTCCTAAACAGAGTTGGGTCATTTTGCTTTAGCATGCGTTTTAATTTTCATCGATTGTGTAGTTACTTTCTTTTAACAGATAGATTGGCCTAGCCTCTAACTAACTTTACGCTTTACGGACCTTACAATGATGTCAGATCCTTGGAATTCTTGATTTTGGTCGGGACGCTTGGATACAAAGGGAAGACTGGATCCGTAATGGAATTTACGTTGGAAGTGGCAGGAAATACAAGGACTCTTATTATCTTCAGGCACAAGCAATGTGCTATATAAATTCTTAAAAGGTGACTGAAATTTATTGCTCTGGTTCAAAAGTAGCAATGATGTCGTTAACTGAGTATCTTGTTTGATATCTTGTGAAATGGAAAATAATCCTTCAGGAAATTATGAAATCTAAAAGAATGGTCAAGAGTGAGCTATCAGAAGATTAAAAAAAGTTCTATTCCCTCTTCCCTCTTTTTTTATCCGCGGTATTTATAGCTCTGCCTCTCACTTTCAGGTTCTGAAGAGATCACATACAGCCTGCTCTCGAGGAAACGGGATCTGTGGCCTGTGGGGACTGATATGTACGGTCGAATATTCAATTCTGATCTGCCCGTCTGCCAAATGAAGCAGCACAGTTTGCGTAGAAGGTAAAGCAACCCTACTGATTTTAGTATCTAAAACCATACGTCGTCTTTGTGGACAGAAACTTGGGAAGTGCATAAGGTCATAATGTGGGATGAAGCCTGAGATTCTGTTCTTCCAATGAAGAGGTTGTAACGAAGATAGATTCCCTCAGGTAGGACTCCGCTTTAAGGATTGGAATTAACTACAACTTGTGATCTCGAGCCTTCATAGTTTCGACTATCTTTACAAGCATTCAGCAACATGTATGCGTTGAGAAATGTTTAATTTAAGAGCGGAAGGGTTTGCACAAGATAGACATTGAATTACCTGTCCCACATCGAAAGTAAGAAGAAAGGAGGAGAAAAGCAATTCCATAAATAATTCATCTGCCTAAGCTGAAGAATTTTAAAAGGGTCGGTTGGCTAAATGTGCCATACCCGTTCTGTATGGACGGGTGCCGTATGGCTATCAAGACATATGGCCGACATAATTTGTGGAACTCCACAGGATTGGCTCGCTCAGCCGATCCTCTAAACCCCCTTATAAAGTTTTTAAAAAGTATTTATAAAAAATTCTCTTGTTAATATTCATTATGAATTTATTCCCTTAAGTTTAAAGACTTTAAAAATAATATCAAAAATAAACTCCCCGCCCCTATTATAGCTTTTAGTTTACGATTCAATTTATTCTCTTGGCAGCAATAACGAGTTACAAAAATCACAGATTAGAATTCACTTTCTCAGCACCCAATCCAAGGGTCTCACATAACTCAGGATACAAACTCTTCCTTATCTCCTTGTAAACGTCGCCCTTCCACTTCCTCGCCCCTAACTTCTCTCCAAGCCCTATCGCTGCCTCCGCCAAGCTCTTCTCGTCCCTGTGCGCCTCGTCCACGATTCCGAGCCTCACCGCATCCCCTGCTTTCACCTTCTCGCCTCTCAACAGAACATCTCTCAGAGCAATAACCGACCCGAGCTTGGCGCGAAACGTGCTTACGAAATAATCCGGCAATGAAAGCCCTATGTCGACCTCGCTCATGTACAGCACGCCTCTGTCGCTTCTCATGAGAAAGTAGTCGTGACTTAAGGCGAAGAGGAACCCGGCGGCAGCTGCGTGACCTTGGACGGCGGCGATGGTTGGCATGGGGAGCGAGATCAGCTCCGCCACCACCGGCTTGAACAGACTGACCATGTGGCTGAGTCGTTCGAAAGACTTGGACGGGGAGCCGGCGGCCTGAGCCCAGGCGAGATCGAAGCCGTTGGAGAAGAACCTCCCTTGTGAGGTAGTGATGAGGACGGAGCCGCGAGTGGCCTCAGACTTGGCCTGGCGGAGGGCGGAGAGGATAGATCCGATGACTGTGGGATTGAAGCGGTGGTCATCGTCGCCGGTGAGGGTTAGAAAAAAGATTGAGCCTCGTTTCTCTAAAGTGCACATTTTCAGCGCTGTGTTTGGTAACAACTTACAGGTCCTTTTGTTTGTGTACTCTTTTTATGATCACGAATTTTATAATATTTTATTAAATATTGTATAAAAATAATGGATGAGATTTAATTAATACCTTAATAATGTGAGGAGTTGGTGGTAGGAGTAGATAGATTTAATGTGACTAGTAGTACGGCATAGGTGTCAGCCGTTTTGGTTAAATAAAAGATCCTTTTATTTATATAAATGAATAAATTAAGAGTGGAAATGTGAAACATGGAGTGTAGACTATCATATTAGACTACAAAATGAAGGATCTCATTGCCATCTAAGCTATTAAGAATATCAACTTGGACGATCAATTTTTCGATACTTCTGATGCGAAATTAGCAAGTGGTACAAAAAATAGTATTCTAACGTTTATTTTCAGTGTATATAAATAACCTTTTTTTTATTTCTGTTAAATTCCTTTGAGCGAAACATGCTCGTATCCTTTTCAAGACTCGGGATTAGTATTTAGTAGGCTCTTGGACTCCGGGGATCTTAAGATCAGGGGCTCAAATTGATGGAAATGTGGGCTGTCTTAACAGATCTCTGTTCCAAAAATAAAAAACAAGAGAAACAGGGCCATTCCAGGTGATCTAAACTTTTTATATTTGAGCATGTAATTCTTAAGGGTGTGTTTATTTGGTGGATATGAGAAGAGAGAAATAAGTATGGAATAAAAAATAAACCTTGAGGGTGTGTTTATTTGGTGGATATGAGAAGAGAGAAATAAGTATGGAATAAAAAATAAACCTTGGTAAGAGGTTACAATCTGATAGCTTATACTTTCATTCCTAATTTTTGGATATTGTTATAATATAATTAACTAAAATATAATCAATTAATTAATTAAAATATTGTAATTACTTTACACTATTTTAATTAATTAAAATATAATTAATTAATTAGTT